>OVAX01000951.1:0-59066 GCA_900406405.1 Lepidium africanum | reverse complement strand
GTTATGTAGGTTTGAAGGTCAAGCTTTATAGGTTTTCGATTGCTGTTATGTAGGTTTGAAGTCAAGCTTTGTAGGTTTTTGATTGATGTTATGTAGGTTTGAAGGTCAAACATTTTTTGTAGGTTTCGATTGTTGTTATGTAGGTTTGAAGTCAAGCTTATAGGTTTTCGATTGCTGTTATGTAGGTTTGAAGTCAAGCTTTGTAGGTTTTCCGAGATACCAAGCTTTGTAGGTTTCGATTGCTGTTATGTAGGTTTGAAGGTCAAGTTTTATAGGTTTTCGATTGCTGTTATGTAGGTTTAAAGGTCAAGCTTTGTAGGTTTTCGATTGCTGTTATGTAGGTTTGAAGATCAAGCTTTGTAGGTTTTCGATTGCTGTTATGTACGTTTGAAGTCAAGCTTTGTAGGTTTTCCGAGATATCAAGCTTTGTAGGTTTTCGATTGCTGTTATGTAGGTTTGAAGGTCAAGTTTTGTAGGTTTTTGATTGCTGTTATATAGGTTTGAAAGTCAAACGTTTTGTAGGTTTTGATTGCTATTATGTAGGTTTGAAGTCAAGCTTTGTAGGTTATCGTTTGCTATTATGTAGGTTTGAAGTCAAGCTTTGTAGGTTTTCCGAGATACCAAGCTTTGTAGGTTTCGATTGTTGTTATGTAGGTTTGAAGGTCAAGCTTTGTAGATTTTTGATTGCTGTTATGTAGGTGTAAAGGTCAAACGTTTTGTAGGTTTCGATTGCTTTTATGTAGGTTTGAAGGTCAACCTTTGTAAGTTTTTTGTCACTGTTCATCATCTTCAACCTAACATTTCGAAAATTTCAAAATTAACTCATTAACATTGTAATTTTGTGTTCTAATCAAGATACCCAACCAATATTCAACGCAACTCAACTCACTTAACAAAACTCTCAAATTCGAGTTATATGGAAAATATGCAATTTTGGAGTTGTGAACTTTCATGAAAATGAAGCTAATGAACTCATACCTTAGAGGAATGATGAAAATAACTATAGAGCACTTAAAACTTTAAAAAATCAACACAAAAATATAACAAAATCTAAACAGAAAAAAAAAATTTCATTCTTTCTTCTTGTTCGTTGAAGAAGAAGAAGAAAAAAAAGTTTGATTTTTTATAAAAATTAAATCAAAATGGTATTGTTGTAAATATTTCAAAATCATGAAAAAATTTAGTAACTTCCTCACATATTACTATTCACAGATTCCAAATAATTATATTTATAATTTCTTCATCTTATTGAACTAGTTTTGTAATTACCTCTATTATTTAATAATGGTTGGACAATATTAAGTGGTTTTATTAGTTATGTTTTGATCATAAATGATTTTTTAAAATGTTCCATGTATATTTTAATTATTTTAGAAAATTGTGAAATACTTGATATATACAACCAAATTTGTTACGAACTTGAAACTGATAAATATTCAGATAAAACTTTTCGGATTTTATATCCATAATATTTTAGATCCGAAAATTAAAACATGTTAATCAGTTTTTCTTTACGACAAAATTTTTTTTTTCTTCTTAATTTTTTTTTTCGCAATTTCATAGTAACAACTATTATCCTAATTGAGTTACCATGATAGTTTGTTGACTGATTTAATTTTGCAATTATTTGAAGAAGTACTTTCTTAAGATGTTCTTAAAAGTTAAAACCAGATTTTTTAAAAATTATTTCTTTATTTTTCCGTAATAAAAACTTTTCAGATCTTATCCATAATACATACGACCGACTATAATTCTAATTGAGAGTTACCATGATAATTTGTTGACTGATTTAACTATTTGAAAGATATTTTGAAGATGTGTAAATTAGTTTCCAAATATAAAATCAAATTTGTAAATTAGTCAATACACTTTATCTTCATAAGATGCACATTAATTGTCTTTACAAATAATATAACAATTCTATCCCTCTTTTCCTATAAATATTTTGTGTTCATGCATGGTTTAAACAACGTACCTACTACACAATCAAACATGTCAACGAAGCATACAAAGGGGAAGCAAACAAAGGGGAAACAAAAGATCGAGATGAAGAAAGTGGAAGGTTACGGTGACAGAATGATAACATTCTCAAAACGAAAATCCGGAATTTTCAAAAAAATGGTTGAGATCATAACAATGTGTGATGTGGAAACAGCTTTTTTGGTTTACTCTCAAGCTGGAAGACCATTCACATTTGCATATCCATCAATGGAGGACGTAGCTTCTCGGTTTATGGATCCATTGAAACATGAAATGGTTGTGAAAGACGAAGCTGCACCGATCCTTGAAGCTTATAAGAAACGAAAGATTGAAGAGCTTATAAAGAAGTCTGAGGATTTAGAGGAAGAGGTTGAGATGGAGGAAGAGAAGTTGAAGAAGGTGAAGGAGTTGTGGAAAGAGAAGAAGTTAGGAAATATGTGGTGGAATATTCCTGAGCAAGGGTTGAGTAAGGAGGATTTGCAGCAAAGGCATGAAGCTTTTGTTGAGTTGTATGAGAATTTGTGTGATTTGGTGATCTCGGGAGTGGAGGAAGATGGTGGTGCTTCTGGTTCATGTTCTGGTAATGACGGAGGTCCTTCTGGTGGTGGTGAAGCATGATCAAACTTATTAGCTTCTCTCTGTTTTCGTCGTTGTTATTCTGATTTCGTTTTTAATGTTTTTATTGGAATTTTTGCATTTTGAGTATATTTTTGTTTCCAGTTGGTGAATTTTTTTTTGTCAAGATCAGATCGACAAATCCCGATTGATAAAACCCACTTCTAAAATTTCTTTTTTAAGCTATCATAATATAGTGGGTATGAATCGAACTCTGGTGCCAATTTATTAGCTGAATCATCCTAACCACCAGACTGATAACAACTCGGTTCTCGTTGGTGAATCTTATAAAATCTTTTTTTTTGTCATTGTAGCCTAATAGCTTTAAACCTTATTCTATAAGGTAAGTTTGAGGATCGAATCCCTCAACTACCAAAATCTTCTCGGCTATAAACTCTTTTAATTTAAGTTATAAGTTTTATAAAAATACTCTTAATAACCCTTGGAAAGTATAAACTAAAATGATATAAAAAATTTTTCCTAACCCAGTATAATGGTGACTAGATGGACGACAACCTAAGTTTTCGAACATAAATTCGCATAATTTTTGGGTTGATGCTTGAAACATGCAATATTGCTTTTAGATTAATCGGCTCTATACTTATTTGGATGATTCAAAATTCTCACGAGTATGAAGTTAGAGATTCTTTCAAATGTTCCTAACAAGTTTTTATATCCGTATAATTTGTCGGGTTCACCTAATTATCTTTGTTAAAAAAAATATATGTATAAACTAAAATGTGTGTGAAACTAAATTCGTTTAGTTCGCTAAATTAACCTGCATGTACCATCAAAAATCGCAACTGTTGTAAAGTTGACTTTGTGTTGTTGAATATGTCTCAATAAATTTGCTTCAAACAAATTTTGTAATAGTGTCTATGTCCCGCAGGCGTTGACTTTGACTTCATGATAACGTATAATGATATATTATGACCAAAAAATCATCTAACTCGAAAAACACAACAATTTTACAAATCGTAGATACTACACAAATATACAAAGAGTTAATGGAGATTCTAAGCAACCTTGTGATTCTTATTATTCTCTTTTCAACGATTAAAGCCCGAGCAAGCGATCATGAAGAGGTTATAGTTGGAATAAGCGATCATGAAGAAGTTAGAGTTGGATTTGTGGTAGACTTAGGTTCTATGGAAGGAAAGATTCTGCAAACTTCATTTACCTTAGCTCTTTCAGATTTCTATAGCATTAACAAAGGATATCGAACCAGAGTCACTGTTTCATCCAGAGACTCTCAAGGAGATCCGATCCTTGCTCTTGCCGCCGGTGAGTTTTATCTTATCACTGCATTTTTCTTTTATATTTTTAGTGGGTCCAGATTATATAATTGCTTACCGACATTTTTAAAATTTAAATTAAAAAAAATCTATCCTTAAACCAAACAGACCAAGTCAAACAAACACATTCTGTAATAGATTTTACTGAGTATATTTGCTAATATTAACAGCTAAAAGTCTTGTCAAAAAGACAAAAGTGGAAGTCATCGTTGTTGGTGTACAGTCATTACAAGAAGCAAAGCTTTTGGCGATGGTTAGTGAAAAAGCTAATGTTCCGATCATATCTACCTTCATGTCAAACTCGTTGTCTTTGAAAGAATACAACCACTTTATTCAGTTAACACACGATACCAAATCAGAAGCTAAAGGGATTACGAGTCTCATTCACGATTTCAACGTGAACTCGGTTGTGATTATATACGAGGATGCTGATGATTGGAGAGAGAGTTTACATATATTAATTGAGAATTTCCAAGACGAAGGAATCGATATTGCTCGCATTGTTTCATTTGCAGTGTCATCATCAGGAGAAGATCATATGGTGAATATACTAAGGAAGATTAAAGTCTCAAGAGGAACAGTTTTCGTGGTGCATATGTCTGAGACTCTTGTTTCTCGTCTCTTCCATTGTGTAGAGAAGTTAGGATTGATGGAAGAAGGGTATGCTTGGATCCTCACTGCAAGAACCATGAATCATTTTCATTACTCTGATATTACACTCAGGTCGATGCAAGGGGTTATTGGATTTAAATCTTACATTCCAATATCTAAAGAAGTTATGAAGTTTACTTCAAGACTGAGAAAACTTATGGGAGATGATAAGGAAACAGAACGTGTTAGTGTAGACATTGGTGTACGGGCTAATAATATCGCTCGTGTTATAGCAACTGCAGTAGAGAAAATAAGTTCAAGAGGTAAAGATGAAGCAGGTCTTCTTGAGACTATTAAGCAGAGTAGATTCATAGGTTTAAGTGGTGAAATCCGAATCACTGATAACGAACTTCTCTCGGACAAGTTTGAGATTGTGAATATTGTAGGAAGAAAAGAGACAAGGATAGGATTATGGAGTTCTGGTGGTTTTAGTGAAAGGAGACACACCCTACGGCCTGGTGGGTTTGGTAAGATCCCAAAACACCGTGTTTTGGCAGAGAATGATGAAAAGAAGTTGCTTAGAGTCTTAGTTACTGCATCAAACCAGGTTCCTAATCTAGTATCATTCCGTTCTGATTCTGAGACAGGTGTTAATATAGTCACTGGATTCTGTGTAGAGGTTTTTAAGACTTGTATTGCTCCTTTCAAGATCGACCTTGAGTTCATACCTTATAGAGGAAGCTATGACAATCTTGCTCATCTAATCTCTTCTCAGGTATGCAAATGCAAACAATCTGCTACTCAAACTGGTGCATGTGTGTTTGTATGTTTACAATAATGCATGTTTTGTTATTTTTTCAGAGTGACAAATATGATGCAGCTGTTGGTGATATTACCATAACATCCAACAGATCTTCCTTTGTGGATTTTACATTGCCTTACACAGACATTGGTACTGGAATCTTAACAGTAAAGAAGAAAAGCCAAAACATGTGGACTTTCTTTGATCCTTTTGAGAAATCTTTGTGGCTAGCAAGTGGAGCTTTTTTCATCTTAACTGGTATTGTTGTTTGGATACTTGAAAGGCCAGTAAATCCTGAATTCCAAGGCTCTTGGGGACAACAACTTAGTATAATGCTTTGGTTTGGATTCTCTACTATCGTGTTTGCTCACAGTAAGTGTGCTCTTTTGTTTAAAATCCCATTGTTTCTGTTGCCTATTTTGATCCGTTACTAAATCACATTCTTAACAGGAGAGAAGCTACATAAAATGTCATCAAGATTCTTGGTGATTGTATGGATATTTGTGGTGTTGATATTGACTTCAAGTTACAGTGCAAATTTGACATCAAGCAAGACAGTTTCTCGCATACAACTAAACCAACAGGCGGTTTTCGGAGGATCTACTTCATTACAGAGTATAAAGCTTGGAGCCATTAATGCAATAGAAGGCTATGCTCAAGTTTTGAGAGATGGAACTCTCACTCATGTCATTAATGAGATACCTTATCTCAGTGTTCTTATTGGAAACTATCCAAATGATTTCGTAATGACAGATAGAGCAACTAATACCAATGGCTTTGGCTTTGTAAGTGTTGTTCCTCTCCTCAATACTTGTGTCCTTTTTCTCTCCATTATTGTCAAACTAATGTTTATGTTTTAAACAATCTCAGATGTTTCAGAAAGGTTCAGGTTTAGCTGCTAATGTATCAAGAGAAATTGCTAAGCTAAGGTCATCAGGAGTGTTGAAAGACATGGAGAAAAGATGGTTTCAGAAACTTGATTCATTGAATGTACATTCTGAAACTGAGAATGTTGCATCTCCAGAAGATGATGATGATGCATTTAAGCCCTTTAGTTTCAGAGAGTTACGAGGTTTGTTCATCATTGCAGGTGTTGCTCATGTTCTTGTACTAGCTCTTCATCTCTTTCATCTTCGTCAAGAGATGTTGCGACTATTCACCAAATTGCAGAGCTTCTATAAGTAAACTTAAAAAATCAATCATTTATAAGTTCTTCTAATATCTAGTTTTGGAAGAGAGGTTTACAAAGTTACAAAGAAACATAATTCATAAACAACAATCATACAGTTGTAAATATTGACATTATACACAGTATATATTAGTCTTCAGCATAAAAACCTGAACTAAACCGACAACAAGTATTCGGTTCTTAGCAAAGAATTGTCTGGTTCTAATATTTAGATGATTAATTTGATTAGATTTTTAACTGAGACCCCGACTGAACCAACCAATAATAACGAAAACTAACTTCTACTATATTTTTCTGGTATTGGTTACAACTTACAATTAACTGTTGGAAAACTGAACTAATATTTTTTTGAGTCTCATTTGGTTCTAACTATATTAAAACTATGGTGAAATACATTGTTCCATTACATTAGCCGGTGAAAGACGATATTTTTCCGGAAAAAAAAAACCCAAATATGGGAAACTAAAATATAAAACCCAAAAGTACTAGAGTAGGACATTTACAGTTTTAAACTTTATAAACGATTTTTTTGAACCTAAAGATCAAGACCACCAATAAATTTTGCAAAATCATTCTAATAAGGAACCTCCTGTGGCGAATAAAAATACTTCACATATGAATAACAAGCTGCTAAACTGGCAAGAAGTAATCCAAGAGCCAGAACTACACAAAACCACAGAAAAAAACCAATATAAAAACAAGACCGAAAACAACAGAAATAGTAGAATTGGACTTGAGAACAAAACACTTCTTGACAAAATTGAAATACAGTCGATTAATTGACACCTCCATAAAACCCATAAAAATACTATATCTTGATTAAGTCTAGAAATAAAAAGGAACCAAACCAAATATTAAAAATAAAAAAGAACCAAACCAAAAAGAGCCAAAAAACAAAAAAATCTGACCCCAAACCGAATTAAAGAACGAATACCGAAACAATATATCGCTTTCACTAGCGTGAAGATGACCAAATACATAGACTATTCTTTCTATAGAATAATATTATTTTGGGCATATAATATATAGTTTCCTTGAAAATTATTTGGGGCGTTACTTTCTAGAAATTGGAACCCGTGGACTCTCAGGCCGGCCTTAAGAATATTCTAGTACAGCGCGTGAGATGCAGACGGCATGATTCGCCTCAGGAATGACGACATTTGCCAAATAAACAAGGCTAGTAGTGTGAATAAGGCCATGTATCCATGGGTAATTCCGTCATTTTGGTTAAGAAAAATATTGAATCAGATCTGACTTTTTTCCCAAGAAAAACTCTTAACCACTAGATCTTTCCGACCCCTCCTTCACGTTCGTCTTCCTTTTAAGTAGCCTCTTCACGGAACCAACTCACTCATCTATTCAACTGTCATTTCTCACTCTCTCAATCTCATATCTCTCTCGTTTTCGATTTAACAATGGGTTAGTCTTTTGCTTTTACTGATCTCTTGTTCCGTTGTTGATTCTTATGGTGTTGTGTTTTCTGATCTGATCGTTTTTGTGATTTTTTTGTTTTGTTTTGTAGCGAAGATTAAGATCGGAATCAACGGTGAGTTTTGAATTGATATTTTATTTTTAGTGTGTGTAGTGGATTTCGTTTATCTAGATCTAGAATCTGACTCTTGGTTTCTGTAATCGCTAGGATTCGGAAGAATCGGTCGTTTGGTTGCTAGAGTTGTTCTTCAGAGAGACGATGTTGAGCTCGTCGCCGTCAACGATCCCTTCATCACTACTGACTACATGGTAAGTGTTCTTCCTTCGTTTATTTTTTCCTTCAACAATAATTGGATTGTCGATTGTTAATATCACTTGGATCTGTCTGATGATATGATTTATGTAGTCGTTCTGATCTCTTCGATTTCCTCGTCTTTAGATAATGGATCGAATCATTATGGTTACGTTTATGCATGTGTGGTTTAAGTGTGTTGATAGTTTGTTTTATTCAGTGATCAGATCGTTGAAACGTGGTTTAGAGTTCCATTTTTCGTATTATTGTGCTGATCAGATAATTTTGAGGAGCTGTATATTTTCTGAATGTATTTGTAATGTTCTAGGTCGGCCTTTAATTGTTAGCATAAGATTTGAGTCATGATTGAACTAATTAACTGATTACTCTGTGTTTGAATGCTGCAGACCTACATGTTCAAGTACGACAGTGTTCACGGTCAATGGAAACACAATGAACTCAAGGTCAAGGATGAGAAGACCCTTCTCTTCGGTGAGAAGCCAGTCACTGTTTTCGGCATCAGGTACATCTTATGATCCACTGAATTTCTGGGTATATTTTTACAATCTATTGGAACAGCTAATCTCATCAGTAGTATTGGTACTTGGGAAGGAACCCTGAGGATATCCCATGGGCTGAGGCTGGAGCAGATTACGTTGTTGAGTCTACTGGTGTCTTCACCGACAAGGACAAAGCTGCCGCTCACTTGAAGGTTTGTCTTGCTGGATTTGGCTATTTATCTTTAGTATTCACATAAATGTGTCCATGTGCTTTAGTTTGTTGCATCCTATTATTTGACTAAATGAATGACTTGTTCTTTTGTTCAGGGAGGTGCCAAGAAGGTTGTCATCTCTGCCCCAAGCAAGGACGCTCCTATGTTTGTTGTTGGTGTAAACGAGCACGAGTACAAGTCAGACCTAGACATTGTCTCCAACGCTAGTTGCACCACTAACTGTCTTGCTCCCCTTGCCAAGGTATAATATGTCAGAGCCTATATAAACTAATTTTACTCTGTATTTTAATTGAATAAACTTTCTTAACAACTTTGGTCTTTGTTGTGTAGGTTATCAACGACAGATTCGGAATTGTTGAGGGTCTCATGACCACCGTCCACTCTATCACTGGTTAGTTTCTCAATTTCCTATCAAGTTATTACAAAACTTTTTTTGCCTATATGTGAAATTAGTGACCTTAATCGGTTTTGTTCTACCATTTCAGCTACCCAGAAGACTGTTGATGGTCCATCAATGAAGGACTGGAGAGGTGGAAGAGCCGCTTCATTCAACATTATTCCCAGCAGCACTGGAGCCGCCAAGGCTGTCGGAAAGGTGCTTCCAGCCTTGAACGGAAAGTTGACCGGTATGTCCTTCCGTGTTCCAACTGTCGATGTCTCAGTTGTTGACCTTACCGTCAGACTCGAGAAGGCTGCCACCTACGACGAAATCAAAAAGGCCATCAAGTAAGCTTTTGGGATACTAACAAATTCAAATTTCAGTATTCCATTTGAATGTACGAAGTTCACTAATTGCTGTTAACAATATACAGGGAGGAATCTGAAGGCAAACTAAAGGGAATCCTTGGATACACAGAGGATGATGTCGTCTCAACTGACTTTGTTGGTGACAACAGGTCGAGCATTTTTGACGCCAAGGCCGGAATTGCATTGAGTGACAACTTCGTGAAATTGGTGTCATGGTACGACAACGAATGGGGTTACAGTTCCCGTGTGGTCGACTTGATCGTTCACATGTCCAAGGCCTAATGCTATGACGCAGATCACGAGTGATAGGGATTGGAAAGTTTTTTCATCCCTTTAATGGCCTGAATTTGTCTTTTCTACCAATAAAACTTATTTCAACTTGGTACACTTTTTCTTTTGGTTTTCGCTATTCTCATTCATGTGAGGTGATGAGAAGTTGTAGACCGATGTTTCTACTCAAGCCTTTCACGTTTGGCTTTTGTTATATTGAGTTACTAGTGAGATTTCATTCTCAATTCGCAAAATTATCTCTCTCAAATCCTTTGGTTTCCGACATAACTGTCAAGTTTCAGATAAGTACGTACATATTGATTTGGGTGAGATTTGGAAGTTCGTTCCAGATAGCTAGAGGACACATGATTCTCAAGATTTTGGTTTATTCTTCAAGACACAAAAGTACAAAACATAACCGGTCTAAAACTCTTCTTAAACTCAGACCCAAAAAAAAAAAACAAAACACTCTTCTTAAACTAAGGCCTAATGACCTTCACAAAAAAAAAACTAAGGCCTAATGAGTTATGCAGTGGGCTTTATATGGGCCATAAATATTTTTGAGACCGTACCAAAACCATCCTAGTTCTGAAATGGGCTTTAAATGGGCGATGACATGTTCTTTGGGACCCATACCAAAAACCCTTCTCTGGGATTATTTATCGCCAAAACTCCAAATCTCTCCGACTAGTCGTCGTTCTTTTAAACAGTTCTTTTGGCTTAGTTTTTTCAGGTACGAGCTTTGATTTCCATAATTTCCGGATGTATGTTGGTTCTATTTCACCATTGAGCTTCGAATTTCATCGATCAGCGAACTGTGGTTGTATTGAAGTGTCACCAGAGCCATTTATGAAGTGAAGTCCGTCAAGCCCAACCTCAATAGGTTGTAGTTGAAGAACCTTATTCTAGGGTTTTAGTAGATTTCTGATTCTCCTCTGATGTCTTCGCTTCTTCAAAATCGCATTGGAAACTCCTTATTACGCCTTCAACCTTCGAATTCTATCGCTCTTTCCTCCACGTTAATTAAGAATCTCTTGACAGCTTCGGAGCAATTACCGGAAACATTTGATGAATTTTCACAGTCTGAGGAGATATGGAATGTTATAGTAGGTAGAGCCGGTGATAGAGAGAGTGAAGATGAGGTTATCAGTCGTCTATCTAACGATGAAATATGTAACAGAGTCAATCTCTCTGATGGTTTGGTTCATAAGCTGCTTCATAGGTTTAGAGATGATTGGAAATGTGCGCTTGGTGTGTTGAAATGGGCTGAGTCTTGTAAAGGGCACAAACATTCGAGGGATTCTTATGATATGGCGGTGGATATTCTTGGGAAAGCGAAGAAATGGGATCGGATGAAGGAGTTTGTGGAGAAAATGAGAGAAGAGAAACTTGTTACTTTGAATACTATTGCTAAGATCATGAGGAGATTTACTGGTGCAGGTGAATGGGAAGAAGCTGTGAAAACATTCGATAGATTGAAGGAATTTGGATTAAAGAAAAACACGGAATCAATGAATCTACTGCTAGATACGCTTTGCAAGGAGAAAAGAGCCGAGCAGGCTCGAGCAATTTTGCTAGAGCTTAAGTCACACATTACACCAAATGCTCATACGTTTAATATATTCATTCACGGTTGGTGCAAGGCAAACAGAGTCGAGGAAGCTCTATGGACAATCCAAGAGATGAAAGGTCACGGATTTCGTCCTTGTGTAATTAGCTATACAACGATTATAAGGTGTTATTGCCAGCAGTCTGAGTTTGTCAAGGTCTATGAGATGCTAAGTGAAATGGAAGCTAATGGGTCTCCTCCGAATTCTATTACTTATACAACTATAATGTCTTCTCTTAATGCTCAGAAAGAATATGAGGAGGCTTTACGGGTAGCTACAAGGATGAAAAGATCTGGTTGTGAACCTGATACTCTTTTCTACAATTGTTTGATTCACACTCTTGCTCGAGCTGGTCGGTTAGAAGAAGCTGAGCGGGTTTTCAGAGTTGAGATGCCGGAGCTTGGTGTTTCCATCAATACATCCACCTATAACTCCATGGTTGCTATGTATTGTCATCATGACGAAGAACAGAAGGCAATTGAGCTGCTCAAGGAAATGGAAAGTTCAAAGCTTTGTAATCCCGATATTCATACGTATCAGCCGTTGCTGAAATCTTGTTTTAATAGAGGTGATGTGGTTGAAGTGGGGAAATTACTGAAAGAGATGGTGACTAAACATCATCTCAGCCTCGATGAATCAACTTATACTTTTCTAATCCAGAGGTTTTGCAGAGCTAATATGTGTGAGTGGGCGTATTGTCTTTTCGAAGAGATGATTAGTCAAGATATCACACCAAGGCACAGGACTTGCT
Organism: Lepidium africanum; assembly: GCA_900406405.1. Taxonomy (NCBI): domain Eukaryota; kingdom Viridiplantae; phylum Streptophyta; class Magnoliopsida; order Brassicales; family Brassicaceae; genus Lepidium; species Lepidium africanum. Next base: position 46,760 of record OVAX01000951.1, on the reverse strand, counting down.
TGCTCCTCTTGGAAGAGGTTAAGAAGAAGAATATGCATGAGTCTGTGGAGAGAATCGAACACATTATGAAGACCGTGAAACTTACTGCACCTGTAAAGTGAACAATGGCTAGAGTGTTGGAAATGTTATTGCAGATTGTGATGAGAAGTGGTGTCTTCATGGTTCAGAAAGAAGAGGAAGACCAGATCATGCATAATGATGTTCACTGTGTTGTTTTATTCAACCACACTAAAGTTTTGATTACAAATTTGGTCATGATCAGGGACAAGATCTCTCACTTCAGATTCATTAGTTGATTGATTCTGAATCTCTGACACTATCTTGATGAATAAGAGGTTAGGCACTTGTGTTTGTTTGTCTCTTTTAACTCAAATCTTTAAGGGTCTCTTAATTGAGGTGTCTGAAGATCCAAAGTAATTTATGGCAGTTTATACACAAGTAGGATCCAAGGAAAATGAAAAATCAAAGCATTGAGTTAAGGGACAAAGTACATGTGCAGCTGGATGAGTCCACACTCAACACCGACAGAAAGGTAGATCCATATCACTCCAATCAAAACAGAGATTATATTTATTTTATGATTTCCTTCAACTTCATAATGATGGTTAATCTTTAACTACACATCATTATGAATATTAATGAATTATTGATTAGATATTATTAAGGGCCCTCTAGTGTTAGCTGCCACATTATTTCGATTATTTATAGAGCAAATTAAATGTCGATTTTTCGTGCTCCAAGTTTTAAACCTACTATATTGATATCTCAACGTCTGGTTTTAATAAAACGAACGACGCGTCTAATTATAGTTGAACCATCATTCAATTATTGCTTATCTATTTACTGAAAGTAGAATGTTATTATTTTATTGAAATCATTAGAGAAAACAGTTATCTAATTCTTTTAAATTCTTGCCTGCAGGTAAAATTCTTACAAATTATTCTTTTGTTTTTTCTTAAAAATTAGCTGCCTTTTAGATTATACAAAACCTTTTTATTACTTTGTTGGTCAATTACAAAAACTTTACAGGATCATAAAATGATTTGTCTTCTTTTGCAGGAAAAAAAGGATAAATCTCGTCAGATATGGTCCACTCACGGGAATGGAATCTGTATATTATCGATGCCCTCCAAAAATACTATTTTTTTCTTTTTATGGTGAAACACACACATAAGTTACGTATTCGCCACACTAACACAATCTTCAAGGCTTCTTCTTTTTGTTGTCTTCTGCGTCATCACTTTGTGTTCGTCGTTGAAATTCTCCATTAGTTTCAGACCATTCGATTTCATGTTTTGTAACTTACTTCCTCTGTTTCCTCAATATTTTAACCACCTATGCTCTGTTTTTGGTTTACAATAACCAAAGAAGAACCCGGTTTATTATCTAAACCGGATAGAAGATAATGCCACCGCCGATATTTCCTCTCCGTTGGGAAAGCACCGGAGACCAGTGGTGGTACGCTTCACCAATTGATTGCGCCGCTGCTAATGGTTTATACGATGTTGTTATTGAGCTGCTTTACCAAGATACTAACCTCCTCGTTAAGCTCACTTCCCTCCGCCGCATCCGCCGTCTTGAAACCGTCTGGGACGACGGAGATGGCAATAACTGCAACGTAGCTCTAAACCGTTCCCGCGTCGCTAGGAGGTTATTGGAAGAGTGTGAAATCGGAAACGGAGATAATTCTCTTATCAGAGCTGGTTACGGTGGTTGGCTACTCTACACAGCTGCTTCCGCCGGAGATTTGGAATTCGTGAAGAAGCTATTAGAGAGAGATCCACTTCTTGTGTTTGGAGAAGGCGAATACGGTGTAACGGATATTCTCTACGCGGCGGCTCGTGGTCGAAACGATGACGTTTTCCGTCTTCTCCTTGATTTTGCTTTGTTACCGGCTGATATCGCCGGCGTTGAAGAAATCAACGGCGAAAAATTAACAGAGAAACAATTATTAGTGAAGGAAGAGATGGTTAAAAGAGGGGTCCACAGTGCCGCAAGAGGAGGACACGTGGCAATTCTCAATGAACTCTTACTATCTGGCAAATACGACACCGTTTCAAAACTCAGAGATGCTTATGGTTCTACTCTGTTACACTCTGCTTCAAGCAGAGGTCAAATCGAAGTAAGAACATTAATCATATTTATACATTCATATGTACAATTGTTACAAATGTTAATATATTTATATTTTGGATTCAATGTAGGTGGTGAAGTATCTTGTATCAAAGTATGATTCGATTATGGATGTTAAAGACAGCCATGGAAACACTGCTTTACATATAGCTGCTTATAAGGGTCATTTAGCTGTAATGGAGACTCTTATAAACGAATCTCCACCGTTGATTTCTGTTGTTAACGGAGATGGTGACACGTTTCTTCACACAGTCGTGTCTGGTTTTGCTGCGTCTGGGTTTAAGCGATTAGATCGGCAAATGGAGCTTCTTAAGAACTTATTCTCAGGAGAACGAAGCTGGTCTGTTGACTTTTCTCAGATTGTCAACGTTAGAAATGTTAGCGGAAGAACTGTTATTCATTTAGCTGTGATGGATAATCCTAACGCCGTTAGACCTGACGTCGTTGAGATTCTGTTGAGAATCCCTGGTGTTGATCTTAACGTTGTTGATTCAGATGGAATGACTGCCGTTGATTTGCTTGAAACGCAAAAGCCGAAAACTGCGGTTTCGGATTTGTTGATTAAACGGCTTGTATCTGCAGGCGGAAGAAAAGCGAATTGCGGTGAAGGCGTTTTGCGGTTTAGAGAAGAGCGTTTTGGATTCTGTGGTAGTCCAGGAACTTCGTTTGAGATATCTGATTCTGAAATTTTTCTATTTACTGCAGCGAGAACAGATAACGCAACCGCAAACGCTAAACTAAGTCCAGAACGAGAGAGTTTTGATGGAATCAGTGAGTGTTCAACCGAAATCTCAACGCATTCAAAACGCAAACGCCGCGGTGGAGGCGGTACAGGAGCACGTCTTAAGCTTCTTTTACGATGGGCAAAGAGAGAAGAATCCGAGGAAAATCGTCGTTACTCCGGCGACAACAACAATCGTCGTGTTCCTCTCAGAGAAATGTATTCCAGATCAAGATCTCCATCCTCTTTTAACACAGGAAAAGCATTTCCGATGAGAACAGAAAGTGGCGATCTCCCGAGTTTATCAATGAGATTGAAATTCACAGAAGGGTTAATGAAAGGAGTCGTTGGTCAGGAATCGCCGAGGTTTGTGTTTTCGCCTCCGGTGGTCTCAGAGTACTCTCCAGCTCCTTCATCGGCTTGTTCGTCGCCGTTTCAAATGGTTTCTTCTGAATTAGGGAGAAGAACACCTGCGATGAAGAAGCAGAGATCTTTATTGAACAGATACTTGTGTTTTGGTGGTAAAGGATTAGCCATTGATGGTTCTTCTGAGATAAATAATGGAGCTGGTCATCGTCTTCGTCCAGAGAGTTTTAAACGAGTGATGTCTTTGGTTACTTCTTAAGTTGCATAGTTTTCTTTTATTCCACGTAACGTAACCTTCATGGGTTACGTAAAGTTCATATAAATGTAAGAAATGTGAAATTAAAAACATTATGGGTTTTTCTTAAAGGAAAAATGTTATATCATTTATTATATCCGGTTTATAATAAGCAGTTATATTTAAACTAGTTGACAATTAAAATAGTCATTCAAAAAAGCATGTATCATTTATATATTTTTTTCGTGTAAAATAACCTCTAATTTAAATTTCTTAATTATACAAATATCGATTTTAAAATATATGTTATTTATAAAGTATTAAAAAAATATTGCATGGATTATGTGATGATTTACAGGATCATGAACTCATACTAATAATTTCTCAAACAAATTAATATAATAATTCTTACATCAAAAAGACTCATACTGAAAAATATATGAAAATGTACCACATCATGGATAATTAGGTTGAATGAGATTTTTTGTGTAGTTAATTTATTTTGAAAGATTATTACGTATTCACTAAAGTATGTTTCTTTTGTACAAGTTTGAAATTTTTTCTTTTTGAAAGGCTTCTAAACTTATAACTTTTTTGTAAAAAATAGATTTCTCATGTCTCAAAACTTTAAAATACTGCACAATCTTTTCTGTTTTGTTACAACAAATCAATGAATTAAAATACTAGAGAAGGAGATGAATATAAATCTTTATTGTCAACTTGTTAGGATTTTGTTAGAAATAGAACAAATGCTAGCTAGACAAATTGAAAGAAACAACTTAGCAAAGACCGTGCTTTGATTTTGACTAAGTGAAATAGTTCATGCGCACGTACAATTTTTGCACTATATATATATTTTTAACAACTATTGCATTATGCTATTAACATATCAGTTTTAGGTATTAAAACATATTGGAGTCTTATCATTTAGTTAAACGTTGTAGAAATAACCATAAACATATTTCGTTTGAAATGTTTTACCGGCTTTGCAGTCATGCGGTTATGTACATGCATAAGCTTCAATTTCATACATCTTGGGATGAATTGATTGGTTACACACATATCCTATGTGTTGTAGTCGTCATTGCTGTTATTGGTGTACTGCAAAAACTCTAGATTATTTCGAATCCTCTGAACGTGAACATGACTATCGTCCTTATTTATGACCAACAAAAGAAGTCTAGATCAAATTTGGTATTTAACGCGGTTACTTTGATTTTTCTGATATTGTGGGTAAGTTTTTTTCTTATTTCCAGAATATGCAAATCTACCTAAAAAGACAGATCTTTGGATGGCGCCTCTCTGTATCAGCTGCAATGATTTTTATTTGCATGCTCATATCTTACATGAGTATGTTGATGATAATCATTGTCATACTAGGTGTAATCATTTTTGCAGCGGTGCTCTTTTTTATTTGTTTCTGAGCTACCCATATTTCATAGAGAGCTGGTTGGTGTCGAATAGAGAGCTGGTTAGTAGAAAGAGTGATTTAGTTATTTTCTTTTGTAGTTTATAGTATTTATATTATATTCTATCTTAGAACCCTAGTGTTTGCTAATATTTTATGTTTTTGTTAACTACTGAACTAAAAAAACCATATCGGAGTGAGCAAAATGATATTTATTATAAAAAAAAATTACTTGTTAGATTAAATTAAAGACAATTTCATAAATCACTAATGAAAATTTTTCATTACTTTCTAAGAAAATTTTTTGAAGTAGACTAATTGTTTGAAGAATCAATTACCTGAAATAGCCTTTTTAAGTTTTAAATTATCTAGATTTTAATGAGATGATTTTTAAAAAGATTTGACATTAAAATTAATTGCAAATGACAAATACGAAATTTAAATTGTTATTTTGGTAGTAACCGACCACAAAACGTCATTTAATGTGGTAGTAATCATATTAAGAAAGAAAATAAAAATAGAATTAAAGAACTAAAGGATTGGCACATGATTTATATATTGTTTATTTTGACATTAGTATGAGTTTTTAATAGTTAGGAGGTGAGACAATGAGAATAGAACCGAAAGTGGAGTATTAAATTGATGAAGTTTAAAAATTTTATGTTACGAGGAGAGAATTGAAATTATATAGTTTGAAAGTTTTATGTTCCATGTTTTAGCATTGAGAAATGAGTTGAAAGAATTTCAAGTTATAATTAATTATAAATTATGAAACATTTAAAAGGGAAATTGTAAACATCTTGATCTTAGCTTACACTTTCAAAAATTATTTGCAGAAAATATAAGTTACAAATTTATGCAAATTAATTGTAAACATCAGATTCGAATCCTTCATGTCTTGGAACACAGTGTAAGCATGTACTGATCTTTTGCATCTGCAATAAGCTTGAACAAGAATCTTTGGACAAGTAAGGATCTGGCTCGACACCAGTCTGTCTCACCATTGAGAAAAGTTTCTCAACTGTCTGAATCTCTCCCTGCAATGCAAAATGATACATCAAACCCGAAAACGTCTCGATATCAAGGTAAACTTAAAGGAAATCATCTCCTCTAGCGTTTCCAAAGCTAATCCGATTCTCTTGCACTTTTTTATGTTCTCAAGAGGGATAAGTGAAATAATAGTCCAAGGTTGAAATCTGATATTGAACCGCAGAGAGTTTTGTCTTTGGATCCAGCCAAGGCTTCAACTTGACTTGATCTTCATTAACATCGTTTTGTTCATCTCCTTCTTTGTTCTCGCTGGAATTATCCACAGAATACAAAGAGTTGTCCTTCATTCTCTCAGAATCTCCTCTGTTCCTTGTTCAAAACCAGCCTCCTTAATACGTTTCAACGGCTCATACATGCGTCTATACTTGGGAATTCCCCATCAGATTTCATCTCAGCAAGCAGAGTCTTGATTTCACAAAACCTTGCGCATCAACAAATGCTTTTCAACCAAAACCAAATGATGCTTCAGAATCTGCGGAATCCTCATCAAAGGCAATGACTTGAAAATGTTCATGGCTGCATCAGGATTCCCCAATTTTACAAGATGCTCATAGAAATAACTTCAATCGGTCACAAGCAGAGAATTATAAAACGACTAAATATATATCGACAAGAATCATAACGACTGTAAAATTATAAACCCCAGGCTAAAAATTTGAGTGTCACCAAGTGAGATAAAGAAAGATAAGGTTTTGATTAACACTTAGATGCATAAAAAAAATTTAAAAACGATGGTTAAAGATACAAAAGAGGATACGGATTCACACATATTTGCCAATGCTCCGGGTAAACTTTTACTGTAAGATCATCGGAATAAACCACTCCGTTTCAAAGTCAGATCAGCCCAGGTGGTGATGAGTATATAGAGAGATAGTTTCATAATGACTTACCTTCTTCTAAACTCACTCCCTTTCAGTTGGATTGTATCTATCTTCAAACGAATTATGATTTCTAGATTGCCGACTATGGCGGTCGTAAAGATAATCCCTTTTGCTCTTATAATGTGATGAACTCTTCTCATGAGATGATCTGTGGTTTCGATGATAAGATTTCTTTTCGAGGCTACGCTGTTTGAACCCTGTGTATTCATGATCTCTTGGATCATCGTGCTTATATGATCTGCTCTGCTGTCTCTGTGAGCTACTTGAGTCATACTCCTCATGCCGCTTGACTTTATCTTTATTAGCTCTATCATCCATTGGATAATCAGTATCTGAACGGTTCTCTCCTTTACCTTGCTTATAGAATCTTGATGATGCATCGGTTAATGTTGATGGTGCAGTATTGTATCCAAAGTCACTTTCTTTTTGATCGTTGCCTATAAGAGACGGGGATTCTAATGGCATTCCTTTCTCAAAACATCCAATACCTCCGGCTAGTTTAATTTCTTCTGTAAATTCTTCTATCATATCCCGTAACACCTACAATACAAAAGATGGAGAAAGCTCACTACAAGAAGCGGATAATGTAAGTTATTACCAATTGAACTGTGGTCATAAACAAAAGTAAAATTTTAGCAAGTCAAAACTTGCTCACAAATTCTGTAAAATGCTTCAACAAGACATAGTAGAGCTAATATATTCTACATTTTTTTCGAAAAAGAATTCAATGAGACTGTCCAAACAGGGACCGTTCTACAGCAAAACATTCACAATACTGGAAAATGTGTTTAAATAAGACAAGGAAACGGAAATAGCTTCTTACCTGTCGAGGCGTTCTTTTCACCTTCTTACCACGGTATGACATTCTTCGACGCTTGTAGTCTCTCTCTTCAGCTAAAAGCTCTTCTCTTGTCTTCGTTCTATTCATATCCTACACATTATAGACAATAAATATATATCTCAGGTTCTTCAATGAAAGTTTCCTACAGTAATATTTGCTTCCTTCCGTGTTATATAACAGTTAATTTAGTATTAACCTGATTTGATGAGCGTTGTCTCGGAAGACCATCATGATCAATAATAGGTCGGTAGCTAGAACGTCTTTGTCGTTCCTCATCAGCTTTAGCTGTCATAACACCAAGCTCAGCTACCCTACAGATTGACAGGGGGATCACGAGGAATAAAACTCAGATCCAAACATTGTTTGATGCTTAGATAACAAAGAATCAAAAAGATAGAATAGCCTTTGAAAGATTGCAATATACCGCTGATATCTTGGTAGTGGTTGGGCATATCGAATTGCCCTTATCTTTCCTTCAAGCACGGATCTTTCATACAAAGCTGCAACAGCTGCTGCAACACGGGACACAGATATCACCTTAGCACGGTCCACAGTTTTGCCACCTTCATCTGAACTATTTTCAAAGGGTTTCTCCATCTTCACATCCTTATTACTCAAGCTTGCACCATCTAAATCCTCGACAACTCCAGAGTATTTAGGTCTAGTCTCGTCTGACCGAAACAACATTATTTGAGAGGCAGATTCTATTATGATCTGTTTCAACATGTCCAGAGCAAAATACTTTGCATTTCCTTCTCCATACAAGACAGCAAGTTGAGAAGCTAACCAAGACAACACTTGAATCAACACTGGACATTCATATGATCTACTTTTGCAGCTTACAATCTGTTGCTCACCAACAGCATTAGCATCAGACGCTATCAATCCACAAGCTTCTCTCACAACTGATTTCAAACACAGCCGAAAGAGTAAGAATATATGATCTCTCATGTAAGTATCAATTATAACACCATATCTCGTCGAATGAACCAATATCCAAGTCGACAACTCGCTCGCTTCAACCGCTTTAGAACCCAGAATCGACGAAAGAACACTATAGGAATACGAACTTGGGTAATCTCTCCATTGCTCAGTCTCACTTTTTATAATGCAGAGTTCAGACGGTAAAACCCTTAACCTTGTTTCCAACGGACTAATTCTCTCCTTCTCATCAGAACTTACAAAATCGCTGCATTCCATGGATAGAACACTAGGAAGTATTAGAGTTCGCTTTTTACAATCGAGCTCAGAGAAGTTAACAACGCCTGGACAATCGCTGTAGAAGAAATTTCTTCCAAATTCGGTGAAGTCGTCTAAGGAGATACAAAGGTCACCGTCGTCGTTATTCATTTGTACTTCAACGGGTAACTCGAGTGTGCTCCGGTAACTACTAAAGGATTCAAGAAGATGAGTGAAGTCAAGAGGATTTGGGCAACGAAGCGAATGAGCGAAGAGGGCTTCAGGTGGCATTAAGTGATTTGAATCAAAAGGGCAACGAACAAAACCGCTATTATTGTCCTTCTGGAGAAGAGAAGAGTGGTCTAATGCTAGATTTTGCGAAAGAGAGTCTAATGTTCTTTGACATTCCGATAACAAAGATTGTAGAGAAGAGAGTGTACCGGAGAGCTCGCGAATTCGCGGGGGAGACGGGGCTATAGAGTAAGTGTTAGGGTTTTGAAGAAGTGATGGAGGTCGGAAGAATACATTAGGATTAGAGTTTGGAGGAGGGCAGTGGTGGTGGAAGAAATTCGGATTAGGGTTTTGATAATGCGGAAACGACGGTGGTCGATCCATGAGTTCCGACGACGGCGAACTTCACAGGTAACGTTGTGAAATGTGTGATCTGAAACGGAACGTTTCTTCTGGCACATATGTAAAGCCCGTTTAATCAGGCCCATTAATCTCTCTATTCGAATAAAAAGCCCGTTAATTCAGGCCCATCAATTTCTCCATGCGGTCCATATTCTATACTCCTTAGATAGCTAAAAACCTAGCTTATATAAATAAATATTCATTAAGATTTGGTTGAACTTCTAAAAGTACACGCATGAAACTGTAGAAATGATCCTATGCGAGACGAAAAATAGATGCTAAGTTTATTTATCAAAATTGTATCACAATTATGAGTTCTAGAAACCATAACTTTTGTTTGAGAGAATTTTCATTTCAACGAAAATATTGAGCTTCGGCTAAAACCTCTTAATCAACTAATTATAAAAATTAAAGATTATGGTATATTAATTCGTTATATTATTAATTTCTTATACAATAGCAATACAATTGTATTAAATAGGCACACTTACATTACACACTTTCATACATTTTTCCAATAAATTTTGTTTTGTTACTATTAATATGTCTTTCTTACACTCAAATACATAATTTATCTATATATCATACCCATAATTGTTATCCACAATTATATCTTTATCATTATTATTCTTGGACTTCAGTAACTATATCATCTTCTTCAGAAAACACTTTCTGAAGGTATTTGATTTTCTGAACCTTTAATGCAAAAGCTTTAGCCAAAACCTTTGGGTCAATCAAAGGTTTGGACCCAAAAACAGCATCACCAACTGGATTATAACCAGGGTTTTGGCTTCCAACAGCTGAAATCGCAACCACATTTCTCTTACCAATATTTGCATGAAACTGTATCAAACCTATTGGAAACACAAATACATCTCCAGGATAAAGAACTTTGGAGAAGAGTGTGTTGTTGTATTCGCTCGACGTCACAAAACCAACTAAGAGCTTGCCTTGAAGGCATAAGATGGTCTCAGAGGCACGTGGGTGTGTGTGTGGTGGGATTTGACCGCCTGGTTTTATGTCAATTCGAGCTATGGCCACACCAAGAGTGTTGAGACCAGGCATGTTTGCGACTGTGACCGCAGCTCTTAAACGATTGTTCGTGTTTCCGGGTTTGTTTAAGCCGGAAGCAAAGAAGTCATGGGATGTTACTTCTCTTGGATCTTTACAGAATTTTCCATTTACATAAACTGCAACATATATGTATAATTAAACTACAGATTAGTAAGATGAAGTAAGCAACGAGATGACATGTAACCATTTTCGAGCTCATGGATCTTTCGTTTAAAAGTATAGGGAAAACACTAGAAGTATCATATAGCAACACATCCACCCCTAACTAATACCCTAGTATTATATGTCCTCAATAATAAAGTTAAAGATCTAAATCCGAAATTTTAAAAATACCAATTTGTTTTGAATTATGAAAATAGTCAGTTTGTGTTGAATAACAAAAAACATAACCGGTTCAGTATATATACTGAATAAGCAACAAATTTAAGGTGATTTTGTTTGCATGTATATAATTTAGGGGTGGTATATATTAGAATATGAGTTTCCAACTCAAAACCAATTTGCAATGAGTGGAGAGGTCCATATCTTATATAGAGTATCCCTTCCAATTTCCGATGTGAGATAATATTCCCTAATAGTATATACAATTCGTCATATATATATATATGATTGCCATTAGTAGAGATTACCTCCTTTGATATTGTCGACCGCAACACAATAGTCTTGTAGAGGAGATGGATCGTAACAATATACAAATGAAGATGCTAAAGCCAACAATATGAATTTAGCCAAAACAAAATGCACAAGACCTTTCATTTTTTTTTCCTTTTTTTGCAAATAGAAATGATTTTGTGTGTTTTTGCTTACTATGTTTGAGGGTTAAGCTATGCTGCATGTGCTATTTATACTGCAAGAAGTCGTGGAAAAGTATTATATCTTTAGTTTACAAGTGATCAATTACGTTACTTAATTTCTTGATGAATGTATTACAAGCTTACACATATACATACACATTTAGGTCAAGAAGTGGTCCGGAAACAGTTGATTATTGTTTACAAGTAAATTACATCTACTAAACATAATAGATTATCGAATTTGGCGAAAAATCAAAGACCCGATATAAGTAAATTTTAAAATCATGGGACTTTCATGCATGCATTAATTTACTTGTAAGGCTTAACTGTTTCATTTGAATATGTATTTGCATTTTAATTACTTTGGTCTCTATCACATTATTTATTGTAAGAAGAGAAGCTAGTACAAGAAAAAGCAAAAACATTAAAACTTAGGTGATCAAGATTTTCGACCTTGCAAAGAAATCTTGATGGTTTGTTCGATAATGCATTTCATTGTCTATCCAAAAATACCATTGCACCTGAGTGGATCTCCGCATGGCAATTTAGTTTATGTTTTGTTTTTATTCGGGCTATAGAAGGATCATATCAATGTAGATATCTTGTGAATATATTATTGAGAGTTATAATTATGTTAATATGATTCTTAGGGTAATTAGGTTAAATCAACTCCTATATAGATATATGTATACTTGTATACAGTACCGTGCTCAGCTTATCGGAGGCTTAGGGCAAATTATAATATACAATATTTAGTATAATAAATTTTTAAAATGATAAATATGTTTTTATATTGAAAAATTATCGAAAATATTATTAAGCCTAAAGTATAATCATATAATATATTTATACATGTCAAGTAATATAAATTAGAATTAATTCAACTAACTAAATGCAATACTTTGTAAGAAAATGTGGCCTTAAAAGTTAGAAAATAGTAGGCACGCCCCTGCTTGTATACAATAGAATAGCGGATGTAGAACTCTTCATACTATGAGACCCTTCATATAAAAAATTTGAAATTCTTTTGGTGAAATATAAAAACACAACAAATTTAAGCAAAATTATTCGTTTAGCATGAGGCACATGCCCCACTCCTGATTAACCTACGTTGTTTGTATATTCATTTTTTCATGTAAATCAATATAATATTTCTAATATATCTCTCTCGTCACTATTCAATAATGCCTTAAATCGTTTATATTATTGTAATTCTGAACTTTTAATATAATAGAAGCAGCTTTCTGACCAAAAAAAGAAAGTTCGCGACATAATTACCGTGACAAATTTTTCAAGAATTAGAAGACTTTTACCGTCCAAACCATAGTAAAATATTTTAATTGTCCCCTAGAATCTGATCTCGGCAAAATTTATATGAATAAGTTCTATCGAGGTTTCTTTATATAATCAAAAACTTGTCATTCTGTCCGCTTTTCCTCCGCCTATTCAGTTTCCATGTAAGACACTAAATAATGCTAATATAAGCAGTACTGAATATAAGTATGAAACTGGAAATAATAATCCTATGTGAGGTCAGTCTATTTAAATAAAATCGAATACTTAGTTATGAATTCTAGAAATCATGGTTGGAACTTCTTTTGAGAGAATTTTCATTTCAATGAAAATATTAAGCTTCCACTTAAACTTCTTAATCATTATATATATAAAAACAAGGTTTGTTTCTCTCCATTGACACATGGCAATATTTTAGTGTATTTTGGAGATGACACATCAACAAAAAACTTAACCAAACCTCCAATCAAATTATAAGATTAATACATATCATAAAAATTTATTACAAATGGTATTGATTAATTAAAATAGCATAAATAAAAGAGGAGTGCTAATTGATCTCATAAATCCGTTGAACAACTCACTTCTTTAATGAGAATTATGTGATTCCTAGGTGAATACTAAAAGTCTATTAGAATTTTTAATAGAATAACTTATAGATATATAAACCCGAGATGTCTATTGGTTACCCGATGTCTAAACATGGGTTGCGTTCGGCTTCCGGAAGGTTGATTTTGGGTTTCGGCTCAAATTCCTCTTCGGTCAACAAATTTTTTTTTATAGATATATATGCATGGCACAAATTTACTTGTTTTTTTGGTTGATAACTTATACATTCGACTTTAGTAAATTAAAAGTCAAAAAGTTAATTGGTGCAATAACCAAAAAACATAACCAAATTGAAGAATATAATCATATTTAATTTTGTAAAATTTAAATATTCATGCTTGAGTAATGATAACAAGATTTTATTCTAACTTTCAAATCCTATTACACTAAGATGTTGATGTAGTATAATAGGTGCCAATCTGAATGGGAGTGCTATACTAGCAATCAAAATATGATAGACTACTCTAATTCAAACCAAATCAGATCAGTAGTTTGTTATATATCAACCTAAATGATGAAACAATGAGAAACAGAAATAACAGTCAAATAAGCAACAGATGAACCTAATTCAAAAGTAACAGAGCAATGGATGAGAAAAAGGGTTTCTTAAGGGGTGGAGATCATGGACCAGCGTCTCACTTAAAGTCACTAAATCGCTTAACAAACTCAAACAGAGTGGATCTCTAGGCGTTAAACTTATAACTATTGAGTCCACTCGTGGCAAACAATCTCGGTAAAGCTATCAACCGACCTTATCATCATAAGCGTTTAACAACCTAACTGACATGAAGTAACAATTTAAACGAGCCTAATAAACACCTTAAACATATAATGTCTTAAGCTAAGAATGTAAATTTCTAAGACGGTTGGATCAGACAATTCAACACACCTATCGGGAGCTAAAAGTCTAAGATTATGTTTCAATTGATCAGAAAGGAACAAGCATTAACAACACCAAAACAAAAGAGATCTACACTATTCTACTCTTAAGCGACTTAGAAAACATTAAGATCCACGCTGGTCTAGTCCGTTCCCTTAGGAACCGTAAGTTAACTACTCAGAAACCATGAGTGAAAAAATCAAAACAACAATCAAAGTGGATGACATGATCATAAAATTCAGAAAGTAAACTTAGAAAGAAAACAAACTGAAACTGAATTAAAAGATCATAAAAACCAAATTGGAATTCTTGTTCTGGAATTACAACAACAAAAAGCTCAAAAGGTTTCTGAAACAGCGGTAAAAATTTTGATCCCCGTCTTCGTGACATAAAGGGGGTATTTATACTCATCCCCCATTAAACCTAAAATATAGAAACGAAAAACTAAGTAGGATAATTGACCCGAATTTGTGGGTCGAGTCGAGTAATTGGGCCGTCAAAGGTGCATTTGACTCGGGCCATCAGATACAGTGACTTCATGTTACAATCCGATCCATTACGCTGTGTTGGCCCTATCGTGACATGTGGCTTATCGAGACCCAGTTAGCTGACACCAGTGCTCCGTTCGAGTCCCTTTGAATTTCATCAGAGTCCCGTTGAATTGCCGTTGGTTTCCAATCCGAGTTGTCGTTGACATGTAATCTAAGTTGCCGTTGGTTTCCAATCCGAGTCCCGTTGACATGCAATCCGAGTTACCGTTGACATCCAATCAGAGTTCCCATTGACATGAAATCTAAGTTACCGTTGACATGCAATCCGAGTTGCCGTTGACATGCAATCCGAATTGCCGTTGGTTTCCAATCCGAGTCACCATTGACATGCAATCTGAGTCACCATTGACATGCAATCCGAGTTGCCGTTGACATGCAATCGAGTTGCCATTGGTTTCCAATCCTAGTCCCATTGACATGCATCTGAGTCACCGTTGACATGCAATCCGAGTTGCAGTTCCTTGGACCAGTTGGAGTGGAGTGGTGGACTTAGGTGGAGTGGAGTGGTGGACTCAGGTGGAGTGGTGGCAGCGAACTCGACCTGTTGTCCATCTGTGTTCTTAACTGTGTCCAAGCTGATCATTCAGTTCCAGAGTCTCCATATCATCCAGAATGCTCCAATTGTGCTCTCGAAATACATGAAAACTCCTTTAATACAACATGCATGCAATGCAAAGGCAAAGTGTGCGATGAAGCTATTAAGACTCTAAAAACATATACAAATGCTATGAAATGTATGCAAAATGTGCTAAATAAAATTCCTAAAACATGTTAAAAAGCATACATATCAAGTAAGTTAAAAGGAAAGAAAAATAAAAATCTCATATCCATACAGTTTCATAAATTTTAGTACATATTTTCAAAATTATTTAAATTTTATAAAACAAAAAGAAAAGTGAAATCAAATGTGATAAAAATTTACTTACAAATATTTTTAGAATGATCGGACCATTTGTAGTGACTGGGGTGGGGTCGAAGACCAAGAAGTGAGTTATTTATCAGCAACACATTTTTTTACGACTAAATCCAATCTTCTGATCCTTACGGAAACGAAAAAACTTCCATGTTTTCCCTTTTGGGGAGGGAGGATTATGAAAATCCTATTGATTGCAATTTTCTTGAAACCCTCGGAAAAAGCACAAAAAATAAGAAGATTAAACACAACTACACATATTAAGCAGTTTTCTAGAAACCCTCGTAAAAAACACAAAAAAGAAGAAGATTAAACACAACTATACATATTAAGCCGCGCTATTGCAGAGGTATGAAATTAGTTTAATTAAAAATAAAGAAAGGTTATGATATATTTATTCCTTGTTTTATTAATTACTTGCACAATACAATTGTATTAATTAGGGGAATTGTCTTTCGTCTAGTGGTTGCGTGTCAGATCTGCTGCATTTTCCACCCGAGTTCGATTCTAAAAATTTGCATTTGTTCTACATGATATTAATAAAGGCTTAAGACTTTGGGATTGATTATAGATTGGGTCTAGTAGATCCCATTGTTCCCAAATAGTAATAATAATAACAATTTTATTAAATTGGCACACTAATTACATACACACTTTTCATACCTTTCTTTCATACATTTTGTTTTCTTAATATGTATTTGTTACACTTTCATACATAATTGATCTATATGTCTTAATTATAGGATTTTGTTGTATCCACAATTGTATCTTTATCATTCTTGGACACGAGTAACTACTATATCATCTCCTGAAGAAAACACTTTCTGAAGGTAATTTATTTTTTCCACCTTTAAAGCAAAAGCTTTAGCCAAAACCTTTGGGTCAATCAAAGGTTTGGACCCAAAAACAGCATCACCAACTGGATTATAACCAGGGTTTTGGCTTCCAACAGCTCCAATCGCAACCACATTTCTCTTACCAATATTTGCATGAAACTGTATCAAACCTTTTGGAAACACAAATACATCTCCAGGATAAAGAACTTTGGAGAAGAGTGTGTTGTTGTATTCGCTCGACGTCACAAAACCAACTAAGAGCTTGCCTTGAAGGCATAAGATGATCTCAGAGGCTCGTGGATGTGTGTGTGGTGGGATTTGACCGCCTGGTTTTATGTCAATTCGAGCTATGCCTACACCAAGTGTGTTGCGACCAGGCATGTTTGCGACTGTGATCGCAGCTCTTAGACGATTGTTCGTGTTTCCGGGCTTGTTTAAGCCAGAAACAAAAAAGTCATGGGATGTTACTTCTCTTGGATCTTTACAGAATTTTCCATTAACGTAAACTACAAACATATATATATAATCAAACTATGGATTAGTAAGATGAGGTAAGCAGTGAGATGATATGTCACCATTTTCGAGTTCATAGATCTTTCGTTAAAAGAGTATAGGGAAAACGATCTATTTCCCAAACGCGAAATATCATATAGCACAACATCCACTTCAAACTAAGACCTCTTGCTATATGTTCTCGCTCATAAAGTTAAAGATCTAAATCCAAATTCCAAGCTATATAACTGCTTTGAATTAATTATGCATTTGAAATCCGAATTTTTGATAATATCATAGAGAATCAGTTTATATATGTTGAATTACAAATAACATAATCGGTTCAGGATATATACTAAATAAGCAACAAATTTAGGGTGATTTTGTTTGCGCCGATACAGTTTAGAGTGGAATATACACTTTGCCCTATATATGTTTGCAATAAGTAGATATTACCTCCTTTGATACTGTCGACCGCAACACAATAGTCTTGAAGAGGAGATGGATCGTAACAATGTACAAATGAAGATGCTAAAGCCAACAAAATGACTTTAGCTAAAACAAAATGCAGAAGACCTTTCATTTTTTTTTTTTGGTGTGTTTTTGTTTACTTGGTTTGAGGATTAAACGATGCTGCATGCGCTATTTATAGTGCAAGAAGTCGTGGAAAAACATTTAATCTTAGTTTACAAGTGATCAATTACGTTATTATCTTGATCAATGTATTACAAGCTTACACATATGCTTACACATTTAGGTCAAGAAGTGGTCCAAAAACAGTTGATTATGGTTTACAAGTAAATTACATCTACTATAGATAATGGATGATCGAATTTGGACGAAAAATTAATGACCCGATATAAGTAAATTTTAAAATAATGGGACTTTCATGCATGCATTTACTTATGTCCCATTAACTTGTAAGGCTTAACTGTTTCATTTGAATCTGTATCCGCATTTATACTTTCGTTTCCATTTTATTTTTCTTGTCAACAATTAAATCACGAAATCCATAGCTGAATACCTAACAATATAATACGGAAAAGAACACGTAACAAACATAGTTTGTTTATTTTGGGAATTCGTATATGCATAAAACCACACAAACTCTTCTATCTAAACCACAGTAAACCATTATTAACCAAAAAATTATTATAAAACCTTGAAAATTTTAGGTTTTTAGTAATTTTGATTTAGATTAATTAACAAATTTAGATTTAGAATTACAATTTTGGATATTTAGATTATTAAATTCTATATAAATAATTATTTTAAATATACAATTATATTTCGGTTCTTGGTTTGGTTCTCGGTTCGATTCCGTTTTTTTTGGTTCTCAAATTTTAGAACCGTTCGGTTATTTTGTCGGTTCCAGTTCGGTTCGGTTTGGTTCAGTATTTCTGTTCCGGTTATTATACCCAGGGCTAATACGACCAATCATCATCGGAAAGTTGTTAGAACATTCTATCGAATATTTTACTCTCTTTTTGTTTGTAGTGTTATGAAATTTTTTGTTTAACTACTAGATTAACTAACATAATAATAACAGAATACGGAATAAAATAAAGAGATATTTTTTTATTTAAAAAAGAAAGGAAGAAGAAAGATTTTATTATTTATTAGCGTATCAAAACGCATTGTTTTAGATGAAAATACTTAAAATTTATTGGGCCTCTGGGCTTTCTCCTTCCCACTTTATTTTTGTCATTATTTATTAGCGTATCAAAACACATCGTTTTAAAGAAACATTTCTTCTCTTTCCGCGACGAACATAATTAATCAAAACCGAGGAGAGGCAAAAAAGACGTGCAAGAAACGAGCAAGAAAATGAAAACGGAGAATCGCCATCAATGTTCAGATAAAAGTGAAATGTTGTGTTCGACATTACATACTCATATTTCCGTAACGATTTTTACTGCCAAACCACAATAAACTATTATAAAGTTCCTCTCAAAATCGAAGTCTTTCCTATCCGAGTTCAACTACAGAAAATCGAATTTGCTCCACGTGATATTGTTAGGAGTTTAGGGATTTGGGGATTTGATTATAGATTGAGTTTTGTTGATCCAATCTTTCACAAAATAAAAGAAAAAAAAATACAATTGTATAAAATTGGCACACTTATTACATTACACACTTTCATAGCATTCCTCCATACATTTTGTTTTCTTAATATTAATATGTAATTGTTACACATTAATACATAATTTATCTATAGTTCTTATAGGATTTTGTTATCCACAATTGAATCTTAATCATTATTATTCTTGGACTCGAGTAATTGCTATATCATCTCCCGAAGAAAACACTTTCTGAAGGTAATTTATTTTGTCCACTTCCAAAGGAAAAGCTTTAGCCAAAATCTTTGGGTCAATCAAAGGTTTAGACCCAAAAACAGCATCACCAACTCCAATATAACCAGGGTTTTGACTTCCGAGAGCTGCAATCGCAACAGCATTTGTCTTACCAATATTTGCATGAAACTGTATCAAACCTTTTGGAAGCACAAATACATCTCCAGGATAAAGAACTTTAGAGAAGAGTGTGTTGTTGTATTGGTTTGATGACACAAAACCAACTAAGAGTTTTCCTTTAAGGCATAAGATGATCTCAGAGGCTCGTGGATGTATGTGTGGTGGGCTTTGACCGCCTGGCTTAAAGTCAATGCGAACTATGGTTACACCAAGAGTGTTGAGACCAGGCATATTAACGAGTTTGACCGCAGTGCCTAGCCGACTGCTTGTGTTTCCAGGGTTGTTTAGACCAGAAGCAAAGAAGTCATGGGATGTTACTTCTCTTGGATCTTTACAGAATCTTCCATTTACGTAAACTATGACAAAAATATATAATTAAAGTACAAATTAGCTATTATGAATAAGCATGCATTTTATTAATTATGCATCATTAGGCAGAAATATTGAGAAGGAGTCTTGGACTAAGAGATTATGGAGTCGAACTATAAAAAGGAGAATAGTTTGGCAAAGAAGAATAGACACACGAAATCATCAGGCATAAATCATAGACTTAGACTTATAGCTGTTTACTTATTGTGTTGTGTTCATTGGTTCGGTATTAATAAAATCACTTTTTGCTTTATAAAGGATTGATTCGATCCAATCTAATTCAAACATAAGATCAAAATTAATATTGAAGAGTTTCTGCATCAATATGCATGGATTAATCCAAAAATTGTAAAAGATAAAGAAGTATATATATTTGCGATGAGTAGAGATATTGTAAGAGGTTTATGAGGAGTTAATTGGGCTATGAATTAAACTTTATCGATTTTAATTGTTGACAAGAATAATAGAGATTACCTCCTTTGATGTTGTCAACTGCAACACAATAGTCTTGCAGAGGAGATGGATCGTAACAATACACAAATGAAGATGCTAAAGCCAACACAATGACTTTAGCTAAAACAAAATGCACAAGACCTTTCATTTTTTTTTTTTTTTTGCAAATAGAAATGATTGTGTGTGTGTGTTTTGTTTACTTTGTTTGAGGAATTAGAGATGATGCATGTGTTATATACAGTGCAAGAAGTCGTGGAAAAACGTTTGATCTTAGTTTACAAGTGATCAATTACGTTACTTTCTTGACCAATGTATTACAGATATGCATACACATTTAAGTCAAGAAGTGGTCCAGAAACAGTTGATTATGGTTTACAAAGTAAATTACATCTACTACAGATAATGGATGATCGAATTTGGACGAAAAATTAATGACCCGATATAAGTAAATTTTAAAATAATGGGACTTTCATGCATGCATTTACTTATGTCCCATTAACTTGTAAGGCTTAACTGTTTCATTTGAATCTGTATCTGCATTTATGCTTTCATTTCCTTGCCCTTTTTATTCATCTATAATACCATCTCCAATATATTCCTCTATTTTTTACTCTAAAATAGAGGAACTCTATAATAGAGGTGTATTTTACTCCAATATTTTTTTATTTTTTTGTTCTCTATAAAAGAATATTCTAAATATATCCTATTTTTAATTTATTATTAGTATCTACTTATTTTTAAAATTTACAATTTAATCCCATTTATTCTATTTTAAAATTTTTTCTATATTTTTGGAGTTTAGTTTGTCATATGTGACTTTTGTGTTGTTTAATCTATGAATTTTTTATCGTTGTAAACCAAGTATATGTCTAATCTTCATTCTTTTGGAGTTTAATTTTGTGTCATGCTAATGTNGAGTTTAGTTTTGTGTCATGCTAATGTTTCTCATACCTTGGTTTAAAATATTATCATTAATAATATTTAAAATTTAACTATTATTTAGAATTTTAATTAATATTTATATTATTTACAAATTTTATTAATGTTTAAATTTTAGTTATTATTTAGATAATAATGATCATTTATAATATTTGAAATTTAATTATTATTTAAATTTAATGATTATTTATATAGTTAATAATTATCTATATAATTTATAAAAATTTAAAGGACTGTTTTGTAAATAAAAAAATTCACCTCTAAAATAGAAGAAAAAATAGAACTCCCCTAAATATAGAAAAAAAATAATATTTCACTATTTTAGAGACAAAAATAAAAGTGAATTGGAGAGAATTTTACTCTAAAATAGCATTTAGAGATAAATATAAAGGTGTGTAAAAGATGCTCGTAAGAGATGCTCTAAGTTAATTCAACACATAATCGCAACCGCAAAAATTCTATCAACATTAAATTTCGACATTGTCGACGGACGGCGATGAAAGAAAGAGGGTTCAGAGTTGGGATAATTTATGTTTGGGTTTTCTTGTCAATTTCGAAAGTATTCAAGGGTTATTTGGCAATTTGCAGATTCTACAAGCTTAACCAAAAACTAAACGCGCAGATGCTAGCATTCATTTCAAGCGTTTCACGATTAGTATTTGATTCAGTACCATCAGATAAACGCTCTATCAAAGACGAAATAATGTTAAGCGTTTTATAGCTAAGAGGCTGCAGCTAAACTTTGCTATGTTTTAGAACAAAGAATCAATACAACAATCACTTCATATACACCAATCCATACAATTCTCACTACTGAAATCAGAGGCTCCAACTACTCATGCTTCTACAAATCTCAGTATTTCATTTTTCCTAGAAAAAGCTAATAATATTTCATGAATCAAAACTCTAGAACCAAACAAACATAGAGTACTTGAGCAATATCACACATTCTATTCTTTAGAATATTAGGATAAATTGCAACTAAGATACATAAGCAGAGTATTCATAAGCCATATCTCAAAGTGAATAAACCATCAATCAAAGTCTTAGGAACTTATCATCTTCATAATTTAATCAGCTAAATCACTCTGCAACTACAAGCTAGATACTATCACAAATCCACAAGGAACAAATACTTCACCAACTAATGTGAACAATCAAGAGTAAGCTTGTAAGACCAAAGATAGATATTAAGTGAGAAACATAAGTTCTTAAGCGACTGATCATTATCCAAATCAAAAACGCAAAACAAGAAATCACAATTTCAACAACTCATAATTCCAAAACATTTAAGAGCAAAATAAAAACCAAACCAGAATTTTAACGGTAACTCTTCTGGAAACGAGAACGAGCACCACGACCACCAAACTTCTTTGGCTCACATCGCCTTGGATCTGCAACAAGGAGAGTTCTATCATACCTCACCAACAGATCTTTGATCTCCTTCTTCGATTGTTCATCAACATACTTCTGATAGTAAGCAACAAGAGCCTTCGCGATACTCTGACGAATAGCGTAGACCTGAGATGTGTTACCACCACCACTTACTCGGATCCTCATATCAACTCCAGCGAAGCGGTGTTTTCCGAGAAGGAGCAGAGGCTCGAAAATCTTGAAACGGAGGATCTCTGGCTGATGAAGCTCGATTGGTGATCCATTGAGCTTAATCATACCTGAACCACGTTTGCAGTGAGTGACGGCAACGGCCGTCTTCTTCCTTCCGAAGCATTGAACAGATTCTTTCGCCGGAGTCGCCATTGCTAGGGTTTTATGATTTTGTGCTTACCTGCAGCCAAAAACGAATATATGTGAAGATAAAAACCCTAATGCGGTGTGTAGAAGAGAACCAATTAGGTTATATAGGTCAACGTGCTGATGGGCTTTAATATGACGGCCCAGAGAATTAGGTTAACGATGGGCCCATGGACTGTTATATGGCTGGTTTTTTAGTTATTAGGAGCTTTCTTAAATTAACATCTTTCAAACTAGCCACTAGGTTCGTTCCTTCGATTTTAGTTTTTTTTGGTCGAAAAAAGGGTCTTGATTTAGTCATAAAACATCAAAACAGAACTAACAATTCTTCGGATGTGCTACACTCTCTACATCCTCCTCAAAACATAAACGAACCTCATCAGGTATAATATCAAATAAATGTAAACCACGAGATAAATTAAACGACAGATTAGTTAAATCATTCGCAAGACGATTAGCCTCTCGGTAAATATGATCAATCCGGACTATCCAGTCCCTTGAGATCAAGCCATGACACAAACGTACCAGGAGAAAGAGAGGTGAATATCACTTACCTCTGTCTTTAATAGGTGGACAATGAGCTGTGAGTCTAGCTCCAATACAACCCGTCGGTAACCCATGTCCCATGCTCTCATCAAACCATAGTAATCTCCCCATAGCTCAGCCGAAGGCGCTGTGCAAATCCAAATATTTAGAGCAAAGGCCCCTAGATATGCGCCACTCGAGTCCCTAATCACACCACCAGCCGCTGCTCTTCCCGGGTTTCCTCGCGACGCTCCATCAGTATTCACTTTCACCCATCTTTCTTCTGGTTTTTGCCAACCTATCATCCTTACCGTACCAGAAATCCGTCCCGATGTACCCACCAACCTGCAAGTATCCGCCTGCGTAACCTCCTTCGTCAAGTTACAGAGGAAAAGAACTCGGTCTCGCCAAGTCATCGTTGAGCCGAAAACGTTACCACATCTCCACTTCCATGCCCACCAAAGAGATAATGAGAACAGCGTCGACCACTTCCCTTCACTCACCGAGACATCACTACAAAGATTCGAATATATCCATTCTAATAAAGACATCGAATAAAAGGTACTTCTCAAAGTACCAGGAACCAAACGTCTCCATATCCCAAGCATAGCTTGACAGTCCCGAAGTAAGTATAGAATTGTCTCCTCACCTTGCTTACAAACCATACACATCGACGAGTGACAAAGATGTCGCCTAAACCGCTCAGAGTTTGTCATTAGAACTTGATTAACACTCAGCTAGAGAAAGCTTCTAACCCGCTCTGGTACCTTTATCCTCTAGACCCGATCAAAGATTCTATCCATACGTACACTTGGCGATCCATCATAGGTAATCATAGAGTATGCGGACTGTACAGATAAGCGACCATCAGTAGAATCACCCCAAGATAGTGTGTCTTTTGCCCAAGTCACATTATCAAGAACAGCTGCTCCCAACCTTAAACATATATCACTCGACAAAAAGGTGTAATTAGATCCATTCGCCACCCATAACCCTCGATCCACATATCTCGAACCCGTAGCTCCATAAAATCAGTTGGTACAGCAGTAGTCACAAGAGCCATTAGTGCTCTATTCAATAACCAAGCATCCGACCAGAACTGTACGTTGCTCCCATCACCAACATTCCACTTTAAACCGGGTAAAACCTCCTTAATCATGCCCTCAACGATGCTTTTCCATGTAAGTGAGGATATACAGAACCGTTTTTTCCAATACATATCATGTATATTATTAACTTTATACTTGCTACGGAGGACTTGTGCCCATAAACTCTCATCATCTTGAATCAAACGCCATCCTATCTTGGATAGTAAAGCCAAATTCATGTGTTTCGCCATCATTATTCCAAGGCATCCTTCTCTCTTCGGACGACATACCCTCCGCCAACTAACTAGGTGCTGGCGTTTCTTCTCAATCGAACTACCCCAAAGAAAGTTTCTTGATAGTTTATCAAGAGTCATAATCGTAGAAGATGCTAACTTGATGGTGCTCATTGAATGTACCGGAATTGATAATACAACCGCCTTCGTGAGAGTAATTCGACCTTTTCCACCGCATTACCATACGTATCTTTATTCACTCTTTTATGAAGAATCAACATTCCTAAGTACTTACCAAGGTCGTTTGTTCTTTGAATTCCACTTTTTCACTTATAGTATTCACATTCGTTCGATTTTAGTTAGTAGCAAACTCCGTTTGATATATATATATTTTTTTTGTTTGTCAAGAGAAACTGAATCGACAAGGCTTAATTTATTGCCAAAATTCATATTATAAAATTCCTTTTTTCATTCCCTTTGTATCGGGAAAGAACAAAACTCTAATGGCTGAGAATTTTGGATTTATTTATATTCCAATATCGGAAATAATCAAATAAAAATCAAAACTAATTTGTACAATCTTTTAGTTACTTAGTTATTATTATACGAACTATTGTACTAATAACTTTAATTTTTTTCTTTACTTTTAGTTACAATCATTGAACTAACCAAGTAAAAACGGAACTTAATGAGAACAAGCTGAATTTACTGAATTTTAGTTAGTATTTATGTAGTTACCACATTTTCGAAAGAACCCCATGGCTGTAATTAGATCGCCAGAGATCTGCTCGAATCTCTGTAAGTAAGCTACTTACTTGTAAGTGAAGTCTTTTGTCTAATTTGTTGGAATCTCTAAGTGTGGGAGTTGAACGATTATTTGTGGTTCGAAACGATCAATATATTATATGTTTTTCAAGTAACAATAATACATAGGGATAATACAAATGCTCCGGTAATGGGAAACATATGATGATAACACACAGCTTTTTTATAGTACACAGCTGAATAACAATAATCTTCTTCTACCTCTGATAATTTTAACAATCTTTCTGCTACTAATTCTCTTCAAGTTTTATTTACAATGCCGGGTCCTGTGTTTTGATTTTCTTTCCCTCATTGTTTATCTGTCAAATGGGAATTCTAGGTCGTTTTCTAATACCTTAAAGTGTTGCGGCTGCTGTCCAGCGCAATGAAGGTTCCACATTTTGAAAAATGACCTCTCTAGATTCTTAACCTGTGACCAAGAGAGCTACTTGGTTAGAGACAAATAACACAAGGAGAAGGGTATAGAGTTAAGCGTCGTTGTTAGACTAACCCAGCGCATGGTGTCAAACAAGGGATTAGTTAAGCGGCTTGCCCTCAATTCTGTTGTAAGTGCTTGAAGTTTTGGCTTGTTCAGTGCCAAAGAGACGGCTTTCTCTTCGTATTCCTCCAAGCTGGTTCACAAACGTTTTGAATATTTTAGTCAGTATACATGAAAACAGAAGATATCGAGCACAGTAGAAGTTGGTTTATTCTGAGACTTACCTGTTAACAATCATCTCATGGCCCAGACCAGTTGCAAGGCAGAGTGATCCAGCCACTCGAGTTGCCATTTTCTCGAGTGGTAATGTTATCATTGGTACACCAGCCCACAGGACATCGGTTCCTGTTGTGTGCCCATTGCACAGAGGCCTAGCGAGAGAGCATAAAATTTTGACAGAATGAGTTGTGTTCATCTTTTTAATATTTTTTGAAGTGTAAATGTCAAAGCGAAAGAAAAGAACTTACGTATCAAGAATTACATCAGCAAGGACACTTCGCCTGATATGTTCACTCTTCATGGCAACATCAGTAAAGATAATTTGATCAGGTTGCACGCCTTGGGCAGCAGCATCTGCATATCAGATCAGAATATAAGGTTATAAGCAGTGGAAGCAGAAAGAAGAAGAGGAAATGCTAGTTATCGGAATGGAACCACACTTACATGTGCGAAACCTCATCTCTCCAGCTGCTGGGAAACGGAGAAGCCAAAGAGCACTATTGGGTACTCGTTTAAGAATGTTGCACCTTATGGCAAAAATAACATAAAACAAAAACATATCAGTTTAGAATGTATATATTTACATCTTTACGAACTACAGAATGTTATTTACGCTATCACAATGGTGAAAAGTGACGTATGTAAAATTTCCAAACAACCTCAAGAACTAAGGAAAACCATTTACCAAGTATTAACAATCTCAGGATCCATTTTGTAAAGTTGGTTGAAGCATGCAAATATGAATTTGTCTTCAGGAAGTCCATAGTCTGATCTTTTGGGCTTAGAATTAGGATCCAAAACATCCTGATTTTTCTGTAAATAGCATAGCATATATGCAATGAGTATAAATAACTGTTAAACTGACGAACGTTCAGTAACATGGTAAAGATAAAATTTGCTGTGACCATACCTGCTTGTAATCATTGACAAAGTAGCAATGGGGAAGATGGACCAGCTTCTCTGAGTAAATATGTGCATATTGCAGAGGAGACACAAACTGAAAAGTAAAAGAGAGCAACCAGGTTAAAATATAGACAAAACCAAGGTTGAGAGGAAAAAACACTTTTAAAGAATATTTGAAAGCTTTTATTCAATAGCAAACCTCATCAGTCACTAGATAGTCAATATAGGTTGCTCCAGTTGTACCCGGGAAGCCCATATATGAAACCTGGATAGGTGCAGGCTGCATGGCGAATATTTCATTCCTAGCCCCCTACATAGTTTTAAACCAAGCACTGTTACCAAAAATATTTCCATTTGGATGAGTACAGCTCTATGTAACCGTTTAGATTGATGGTGATTTGGATTTTAGTTAAAATTTCTGAAATGTTCAGAGCATGCCTTGGTGTAACCGTTCAGATTGATCAGGATCTGGATTTTGTCTTCATTTATAATCTTGGCGATAGCATCAGATGACATAGCAGAAACGTCCAGGAAATGCTCGGCTTCGGACTGGATACGCTGTCTCCATTCAGTACCATCATTTGGACTCAATGCATAGCAGAAAACCTGTAAAAATGTGATTTGCTAGCTGAAATCCCAAATTCCAAACACAGGATAGAGAGATACAGAATGATCTACCATCAATTACAGAAATTAAATATTACACACCCAGGATACAATTGGTTCCACACATTCCTCCCATTAGAAGAACTAAACCCAGCATGCACAAATTATATACGCTCATAAAATAATCATTGAGTTGAACAACCTAAATTTTCAATATGAAACCAAAGCAGACACAAGTGGATCAATAACAGGATACAAACCTCAACGTTTTCTCTGTTGTGCATCCCAAACACTGATCCCATTAGGTGTGACAGGGGATGATTACCAAAATCACTGCTCACATATCCAATCCTTAATCTCTTAAATCCTCCCTCACGTTTTACAGGGAACTTAGCTGGGTGACTGAAGGGAGGTAGTCCAAAACGGGAAGCAATAATGGAGCAGTGTGCAGCATATTTACGACTGAAAATATAGAAGCTACATAAGGAACAGGCCTATAACCAACGATTACATAAACATATATATTCATGGAAAGTATGGGTATTGAATATTAATCTCAAACCTGATTTCAAGGGCAAGAACAGGATCAATAGGATATGCAATCGCATGGAAGGGCTGAACACTTGGTAGGACCGACATCTAGAGATAGGATCAATATGATAATGCTACCTCTCAATCTGTAATAGCATAAAAGTACCAAAAACTTTAAGTGATATAGATACTTACATTTATTTGCCTCCTAATAATGCCTTCAACTTCAGCAAACATCTTGCTGCGGTCCTCCCAACAGCATACACACTGGTTCAGCAGCAGGAAAGAAGAAAGCATTTAACGAAGACACGAGAAAGTTAACAAGGGACATGAATAGAGGCAGGAGCTATCATATCAAACCTGACGTGTCAAAGCATGAAAATAAATACCTGTAACGTGTGCAGAAGGTTGCAAGTTGCTTCTGGGAAGTCTGGTCGTAATAACAAGGCCTGCTTGTAGCTTGTAATGGCAGCTTCCACATGCCCACTGCGTATGCAAAAAGGTGCAACAAAAACATCAATACAAATACAATTATCTTTTTGGCCAAAGATATTATCTCTACAGTTTCAAGATGGTCAATGTTGCACTGCCACATCTAAAATGTTCTTAGTTCCACAAGACAAGAGCCTAACCCGATAGCACCAGAAGAACCGTACGTAGAGAAAAATACAAAAGCTTAAGCAGGATAGTTGACAGTAATACCAAAGTATATGACACCATAAGATAATCACGATGGAAGATGTAATACACAAAATTCTTATCGAGTATGATTTTCCTTCAAATTAAAGATTCTTTTAGCTCTGTTCTAAGGTAGATGGTATTTGAAAATGTGTCTAATAAACATTAGAAATGCAAGATACAGAGAATTGATACCTATCCTTGTAAGCTGAGGCCAGATTCGCATGAGCTTCAGCCATTGTAGGCCGGAAATTAATAGCATGCATGTAATCTTGAATTGCTTCAGTTACCCTCCCGATCTCTTTGTAAGTATTACCTCTATTAACTAGAGCATCAGCAGCCAATGGATCAATACGAAGAACCTCATTATAGCAGGATATAGCATCCGAGTAATTTCCCTGTAATTAAGTAGAAAAAACTAGCATATTTCGTTAAACACGTTCAAGACTTTAGAAGTGATTGCACATTGATAATGGAGCATGTAAACACCTGTTGTTTGTAAATTATTGCAAGATTATTGAACGGCGCAGATAGCCCTGTAGTTACAGCCAAAGTAGCCTTAAATAATGAGGAAGCAGGACCCATCATATTCCTGTTCAAAGTTGTGACATGAAAATTAAGGTAATATCCAAGATTATGCATCTGACAAAGAGAAAGAAGGGATCAAATACCACTCCATATAAATATTTCCCAGATTGGCCATTGCTTGTGGATGATTTGGTTGTAAAGCAAGACATTGCTGCAGTGTAACCACAGGTTGTGAGAAACGTACAAACTAAATAGTAAATCTCAGATGGCAACCACACATACATTATAACATCGTATTGCTTCATCAACTCGCCCAATGTCCTTCAGTGCATTACCCTTCAAGTTGCAAATGCAAAAAAAAATAAAATAAATAAATATGATGTTATAAATATAGTTCACAGACCAAAAAACCTGCATAATGTATGTTGTTGATACTAACCAAGTTGTTGTAAGCCTCTAAAAATCGTGGATCGCGGGAGATAGCCTGCTTGTAGTGCCGAATCGCTAAATCCAGTTGACCTTGCTCATAGTATATGCTGGCTATGTTACCTGTAATAAGTAGTTAAATCCCAACTTCGGTAAGGACAGCAGGCAATTATTTGAGCACGTAAATTTTTCTACAGGTAAGTATCGTTGATAAAATCACACTTACCAAATGCCATTGCACAATTTGGCCGCATCTGTAAGCCATGCTGATAACACATGATTGCTTCTGCAGGTCTCCCGAGAGCCTTATAAACAAACAAAAGGAAAACTGTGTTTCTTATATTGTACAGACAACATTATTGGACTCAACATTCAGCCACTGAAATCTGAACGACACAACAAACGTGAACATACCTTATACACGTTTCCTAGATTTAAATATGCATCCGGAAATGCAGGTTTTAACTTCACAGCTTCCTGGTAAATTAAGAAATTCAGCCAACATATCTAAAACATAAAGAATATAATCTTGAAAGAAAAAGGCACACAGACCAAAATGTCAACAGATTTCACTAGGACAGAATGAAGCATACCCTGTAGTATTGAAGGGCTCTATTGAGATCACCTGACTCCATGAAAAGACCAGCAAGATTCGACCATGCAATCGCAAATGTTGGTTGTATGCGAACAGCTTCAAGGTAGCAACTGTATGCCTGCACAAAATATTATATTCTAACAATTTGGACTCTGGCAGAAGATACTGACTATAAGACTGACGATCATCCCTGCTTGCCTTTCAGTAACAACTTGATGTCTGTATTGATTGTGGATTATGACACAGTACAACACAGAAAAAATGAATGCATCCATCAGTAATTGCAGTTGATAAACTATTAAAAAGACTAAGATGTGATGCTATATTAATAGAGCATCACATCACTGTCCATTTTTGTAATAAATTTATTTTAGTTTAATTAGGAGCTCTTCTCCAACGACAAATTTTGATCAATCAATGTAGCTTTAGGGCCGACATCCATAACTAGAGAGCACAAGATAGCATGAAAGTTGCAGATAATCTTTATAGGGATGGAAAAGGAACAGATCGGGCCTAAAAGAGTTTAATTCACAAGACTTACTTCCTGAATCAATCCTTGAGCCTTCATAAGATTTCCCAGATTACTATGCGCATCAACCTAGGAAAAGTTCACATTACCCAGTGAGAAGGCGAACAAAAGATGGTGAAACTCTTAAAAGCAGTGAGACACAATCAGTAAAAAGGGTGCCAATTACTTATTTCAATCAAGAAGATAGATAGAAGGATCTAATACTCAAATACCAGAAGTGGATTCAATGAGAGCGCCTGCTGACAGCATTGCGTTGCCTCACTGAGTCTTCCCTTTCGCATGTATGCACTAGCCAAATTCGACCAAGCATCAGCAAAGTTGGGCCTTAGCTGAGAATTGGATTGGAAGGAAAGGGTTAGGGAGTTGGAAATGAAGAACATGTAACAGCAACATTATAGGTTGAGAAGTGAACAGATGAATCCGAGAATCATAAATTGGATATAGCACAACCTCAATTGCAATTAAGTAGTAGCGGATTGCACGATCAGTGTCTCCTTTTTCCTGCAAAGAGCATATCACTGATATAAGAATATACATATTGGCTATAACCAACTTATCACGCAGAGGCCACGTCATTTACCTTCCATGCGTTTGCCATGTTTCCATAACACTCAGCAAACTGAGGTTGTATACGAAGAGCTTCTTCATTTCTAGCAATGCACATATCGTAATCTTGGAGCTGCATGACATGTAATATATGAGTAAGCAACTAATCTGTTTAAAACAAAGGATAAAGTAACGACCATTGAGAGGAGGAAAGAAATTAGTACCTGATAATATATAGCACCAAGAAGAAGAAGATTATCAGTACGTAATGGGTTTCTCTGATAAACCATGTTGCTATGCTCTAGGGCTTGTTTAAAATCGCCGGATTTGTAGAGTTGATGAGCAAGAGCCAGGCGTGCGTCGTCATCACCTACACGAAATATATACAGTAATCAGCAAGACATGGCAGAAACAAATCCTCAGCTAATCAAACATAACCTTAGGAACAATCAATCAATAACAATCACATTATCCCAAATAACCAAAGCCGCTAATTTTGCTCGCCCAAAAGTAGAATCACCAAAAATCAAAAGGAGACCACAAATTCAGTTTGTAGCAAGTTTGATTTCACTAAATCTAAGATCTTCGAATTTATGACATACCAATACCTAGAATAGAAATGTTAGATCGCACAACCTAATGTTCATAGTAAAAAACAGATGGGATTTATCGCAACAATCAAGCGAAAAATAACTCTGAAACACCGATCAGGAGATTTCTGTTGCGAAAACGCGATTACACAAAGGAAAGAGAGACCAAAAAAAAAAAAAAGAGCTCGCGCTAAATCAAAACCTTCATGAGTCTTATTGAACTGTTGGAGAAGAGTCGAAGAAGATGAAGACGAAACCGACAAATCAAGCTTTCTAGAAAAAACTTCATCAACTCGATCCGAAAGGAACAAAGGTCGAGAGATCATCGCAGCTCCGTTTTTTGACGAGATCATCGCAGCTAGTTGAAATAAACACCAATTACCCACAGATCACAAGTCTCCGGGACTTCGCCGGAGAATCAAAACACCGATGATAACGAACGCGATTAGAAAGAGGAAAAACCCTAAATCAAAATTCCTTTTCCCTTGTTCTAGACCTCAAAGCTTTGCATCTCCTTTCCCCTTTAGCTTTCTCTCTTTATTTCCATTTTTTTCTATTTCCTTCAGCCAATCAGAGACTCACACATATAATTAGAACTGAATGCATGACACGTGTAAATTTTAATGCCGTTGATTTACGTTACGGGTCAAAGTGTCAACAAAATTTGGACAAACCATTCTTTTGTCTTTAATAACACGTGTCCAATAAGCAACAGTGTTTTCATTGTCTGTGAATATCACCGCCGATGCATTAAATTCGCCAACAATAAAAACGTAATTCTCATAAATCACTTTAAAGATTATTTTATTTATTGCTTTTTTTTGTCAGCCTTTTATTTATTACTATATTAGATAAAATTTACAAATTATTTTATTTATTACCATATTAGAGAAAATTTACAAATTATTTTATTTATTACCATATTAGAGAAAATTTTCAAATTAATGTGTGATATGATTTTCAATAATCTATCAACTATATTAAAAAAATTGCAATTACTAAAAATTACAAAACATAACCTTTATTTGTAAGATATTACAATAAATACCATTACAAAATTATAACACATACTTCACCCAATTTATTAATAAATCATTCATAATTGTCACATATATAAATAAAATTTGGGTCCTTACAATTAATTAAAATTGTTAAAGATAATCCATAAAACTATAGTCTTTTTTTAATAAAATGACATAAAATTACTAACATGATCTACATATTATATCATACTAATAATAATATGCTTATGTTGTTTTAGTCAAAAAGAAATAATATAGTTATATATATTTAAGAATTTATTCAAGTTCAATTATGTTTTAAAAATCAAATTAAACATACAAAGAACCTCCCTATCAATTTAGATAATAATACATATTTTTGTCATTTAAGTTTTATGAAACAGATTTCTTATATACATAATATATATATATATATATTGTTTAAACATAAGTCTCATTTTTATTTCATTCGTTTCTAATATATTTAGCGTATATTATATATTTATCATACATCTTTAGTTATATAATTAATAAACATATATATAATTTTTTTTGTCAACACTGGAGCACAGCTAGTCGACTCAATAGGCAAGTTCCTATATCTTTTTATTATATAAGCTTTATGAAACATATTTTTATACACATAATATATATGAAAAATGTTAATATATATGTCTCATTTTTAATATATTTAGTATATTTTTAATATATTTATCATACATCTAAATTTTAAATTTTGAATTTTGACCACTATTTTTTGGTTGTTTATATATATTTACCATATATCAAACTAAATATCTTAAAAATTCTTATATTTGAATTACAGTTTCAAAATTTTGACCACAAAAATAGTTTATTATAATATATTTAAAATCAAATTAAAATTATATTCAATTCATTTGTAGAAAATTTTAGAATAAATAGTAATTCTTTTATATTTTAAAATTTATAAATAATTTCAAAATAAAAATTAATTAAAATATCTTACTTCTTTGAAATTTTCTTTTTTAGTGACTTAAAATTACTAACATGGCATATGTATTATATTATTGTGATGATAATATATTTATATTGTTTATAACACATATATTTAAGAATCTATTCAATTTTAAATATCTTTTAGAAATTAAATTAAATATACAAAAAACCTCTTTATGAATTTACATAATACAAAACCAAATTTTAAAGTCAATAAAATCTGAAATATCATCCTAATTTATCGGCATAAAATTAAAAAAAATTTTGTTTATTATTAAAAACTCTAATAAGCTACCACATAACCTGCGTATAAAGAATGTGTACACTATCACATCAACCACACTAGGTTTATTTTCTCAAAAGTTGTTCATTTAACTAAAATTAGTGATATCAAACCATTTAAATCATCATGTATATACAAGTTAAGTTATTGCATTCCTATAAGCTACACTACCAACACTCAAGATCTAATTGAGATGATTGAGTGGTGCTTCCGTAAGTTTTTTTTCCAACATAACTTATTAGAATGAAGTAAAT
This sequence comes from Lepidium africanum, assembly GCA_900406405.1. Taxonomy (NCBI): domain Eukaryota; kingdom Viridiplantae; phylum Streptophyta; class Magnoliopsida; order Brassicales; family Brassicaceae; genus Lepidium; species Lepidium africanum. The sequence continues at coordinate 12,068 of OVAX01000951.1, read as the reverse complement.
AAGAGAGTCAATGTTAAGAACATAATAACAAAAGCCTGATTCCTGGAAAGCTCTCTAACACTGCGAGTCCAGAAATCAGCTTTGCAAGACAACTTCTATAATTTTCAAATTTTACTGGATCTTTTTTTCGGCAAATTTTACTCGATTCAAATATGACAACAAGTAATAATTTAATTATATTTTTAATCTATTTATTAAATGACTACATATTAAATAATCTACATATTTACAAATTATCATGGCTAATTTTCTTACCGAGTATAAAGTTAATATAAAATTTTTACTCTTAGTAATATTTAATTTAACATTTTATTTTACTATAAAACCGCACTGGTGCGGATCAGAACCTAGTATATATTAAAAGCGGAGGACTTTTTTTTGAACCTTAATTTGTAAGAAATTACAAAACCATCTTTTATAATTTTGCACATTAACCCTAATTTGGTTGACACGTTTATGTTAAGAATTGTAAAATAAAACTTTAAATTTAAAATTCAAAAACACGATCTATCGCTTCAGAGAGCCTTTTCTTTAGCCACGATCCCCTCAATTTCTTATGCTCAAAGGGAAAAATTGTTCGTATCCATTATCTACAGCTTGGATCCACAATTTATTTGCCCTAATGGTATATATTTTGTTGGTTGTTCAGAATTTAATTCTAACCTCAAAACAATGGCAAATAAGAAATAGAAATAGGTGGAATCTACAACACCATTACCTCTATCTTTACCATCTCAGTTCACTCTGTTCGCAAATATGAAACCTTATCGGTCGGAGTGGATTATCAGAGCAAAGATACTCAATTCGTGGAGAACATATTTGGAAAAAACCAGTGAATCTCTTGAATTCATACTAGGAGACGAAACCGTAAGTGAAGAAATCAATACTATTTTTTCTGTAATGTAGTTTTGTTTCATGCTTCTCTAAAGGCCCGAAAAGCTACACTGACTCCTTCTTCCTCAAGAATCCCTTACAATGCAAAACACTTCGTATATGCGGCTGCTGAGCACAATTACAAGGTACTTCTTACCAAAAAAATGATTCCTGAGAGTTTAATTTCTTCTACAGACAAGGAAACAGTTATATCTTGGATTGAACGTGCTGGTTTGACTCCTATTGTAATTTTGCCTGGGAACTTTGATTTGTATGCTGTTATGCAGTTCTGGGCTAACTTACCATGTACCGGTTGATTCAACCAATGTGTCTATGTTCGTAAGAGGCCATACTTATGAGCTCTCTGCAACAAAGATCAATGCTCTGTTTGATCTACAAGATTTCAGTGACAGTGAAATAATAGACGATTTGGGTAAAATGAATGTTAAGGATATGACAATGTTCTTAACTAATTCGAAGAAATCAAGTTTTAAGAAGGTTGTGATAGCAGCTGATTTTCCGAAAGATTACAGAGAGTTATAGAAGTTTTGCTGTACGAATTGGTTTCCGACACTCAATGAAGCTTATGTCCATCCTAAGCGTTGTACTTTGATTTATCAGATCATCCTCAACTAGAAATTCAATCTTGGTCGACTAATCTTTCGTCATATTCTGTCTGTGAGTAAGAAAATTAAGTCTGATCTGGCGCTTCCATATCCTGGAATGATCTGGAAACTTCTTAATTCCCAACATCTAGTTGTCGTTGATCGTTCGGCTACAGATCAGCATGTTGTGGACCCACCACATGTGTCAACAAAGAAGCCTTATCTTAGATGTTTACCCAAGAAAGCAAGGTCATCTTCAAGGAATCTCAATTACCTTGAAACTGTAGCGGAGATCTACAAATTATGCAGAGTTGTTTTGTTCACAGGTTAATATCTTACTTTTTAATTTAATTATATGTTTGTTTCTGTTTCTGATTTTTATTTGTAAGTTTTAACTCAGGTGAAGAAGACACAAATGTTGATCGAGATGAAGAATATAAGTATGTGAATTGAAGTAAGGAAGCTGGATCTAAATGTTTATATTTTCTCTGCCTTTTTTGTTTCAGTTGCTAGCTAACTGTCTCTTTGGCGTTTTAGACTCTTTGTTTCTCAGACGGCTAACTTTTGAATCTACTATTACTTTTTTTTATATCATCTTAATAAAACCATAAAATACAGAAGTGGAATACATAAGTAGAATACTTAGCCGAATGAAAACAGAGATATCCCCGGAAACAAAGCCCAAATAAAAGGGAAACTGAACCCCAAACAAGGGAAGATTAGCCCCGAGAAAGACAAAGCTAGGCCCCTAAATCGGAGACTCAAGAAACTAATACCCTGAAGAAGACCGAATTCTGAGAACGACGCCTAGCATAACGAAGCCTGAAGCGACGATGAAACCTCTTATGATGAACAGGTTCCTAGACTGGAGAGATTGAATCCCACATCTCCCAGAATTGACGAAGTCGAAACCAATTGGAGGTCGACTATTTGACGCCTAGATAAGACCCTTAAAAAGAGAAGACTTCAAACTAGTCTTCGGAGTACGAACAAGGAGCAAAACTAACCTTTGCACAGAAACTGGATCCGAAGAGCACATCACTTGATCGAAGCGGAGAGGAAACTAACCAATCAACCTATGGTAGCAATTAAACGAGAATCTGACTAGAACCTAAATAGAACCCTAACTGGACTAAAACCAATAAACTTAAACCAAATATACTAGCCAAAACCAATGAAGAAAACCACATCAACAAAACCCAAAACGTGAAAAGGATTGGAAGCTGAAGCCATAAGACTCACTTGCGATACTCATCCCGTCTCCACCGAGTAAGGGAGGAAGTCGTCGGCAAACCAAGGTCCTCGTGAAACACCATAGATCTGGATCTGTTTCTCTAGCAATCTACATCGTCGGTTGGCGAAAACAAATTAACAAAAGAGTAAAGGGGTGAACGGCGTCGTTGCTATCGGAGCTTTGACGACAGGGAGAATAATCGTCTGAGATGAGGGAGAAAGTCACGAATCTGCTATTACTAAATCAAACAATGTGGTTTAGTTGTGTTTGGACTTTTGTAGTACTAATTATTAATCTTTTAAATATATGTTTATATTATTAATTTTTAGTTTACCTATATTTTTATATATGGATTATAGAATTAGCATAAATTTTAGAATCTGCATATTTCTAGGGTACTGAGATAAGTTTTTTTTTTTTTGTTGGATATTAAAGTACAAACAAACAAATAAAAATACCAAAAATATAGGAAATTTGTCTATCGTTTTTTTCCTTTCTAAATGGGTTTTTCCTGCTAGCCCATTTAATTTTGTTAATTAAATTTTCTTAGTTTTTAAATAAATTTCAAATGGGCTTTTTCCGCTAGCCCATTTAAAACTGTAATTAAGTAAGACGAATTTGTTTCTTATTTCACGTGTATCATACGAAAACACGTGTGTTACTGTATTTTTTGTTGTTATTCGTATTGTTTTATTGATACTAAGTTTCAATTTAGAACCTATGTTACGAGTAATATTAATCCAATTGTAAGCGTTCCCTGTTTTTCAATGTACTCACAATTAAATAAAAGGGGACAAAAAAATTTATAACATTAATTTTGCTTGGTAACTGTTTCACATCTGTTATCACATTTTAGATTAATAATCAAATTTCCACCACTGTCGAAGCAAAAATAAATAAAAACAAATGTACACCAACAACTCTCACAATTAACGGGTTTGCATACAACCGTCAGAAAACGATCCACTCGCTCAATTTTTTAACCTATACAACCGTCACTATATCGAAGATATATCTCATCCATGACTATTAACCTTTTTCCAGCAGCTACTTTCGACACCTAATCATGGCTCTAAAACACACCAGCTCTAAATCTTATCACCACTATCCTTGAAAAACCATCGCTGACATTCGTAATATCGAAAAGGTTCGTAATGTTATAATTCTACTCAAATTTTTTTTTGCTTACTACTAATGTTTAACAAAGTTTGTATTACTTATCCACGGGTACTTTACGTTTACTAGGTTCGTATTTCATTTTAGTATGTGAATACTAATCCGATAGATTTACAACGGCGTACCAATTCTTTGACCCTAATTTTGTTTTACTTACTAATTGAATAAGTTGATAATAAAATCATTAAGCTAAATTTTGGAAGCTTTACCTTTTTTAATACATTTAAGATAATAAATCTGCAGCTGAATTTGGTAATACATGCTTATATCTCCATTGATCCCTATCCACAAATTGGACAAGAACAAAGTAAATATCATAATTTATAGATATAAAAGCTTCTAAATTCATTGAGCGAAAGAGAAAAGATACTAAAACAAAAATTTTGTGTGTTTTTGTTGGTCAATATATTTAGAAAAAAAATGATATTTACTTTTCTAATTGTCCATTGGGTTGAGATAAATATCATGGTTTACGTTATGGATGCTTAGTTATATTGTATATCTTGGTTTAGCTTTAAAATTAGTGAAATGTTTATTTCATATGTAATATGCCCATTACATACATTTATAAGTTAGCCACAGCTTAACAAAAATTTATATCTATAAATTTAAAAGAAATTTTGATGATATAGTTTTCGTTTTACCTTTGTTTAGTAAATTATTACAATTTTCTTGTTTTTTTAAACTGAAATCATACTAATACACATGCTATATTATTACTCCTCTACATAATAAAATACCATTCCGTAAATTTATTTACTTTAAATGTCTTCACATCAAATCCGGATGTTATAAATTATCTCCCAATTTTAAATTTGTACAAAATATTATCCACAATTGTAGTAATTTCATACATGAATTTCCAAGAATATATATTGCAATGGAAACTTGCACATTAAAAATACAAAACTGATATTATATATGTCATCGAGTGCAAAATAAACTCATGATTGAAGCGCGGGTAGCATCCTAGTTACATATATAAAAGCTGAGTGAGTTTCTCTCCATCTGACAACTCATCATTTGAGGTATTCTCAAGCTGACACATCAGCTTCAACTCCTTAAAAAAATATCCAATAAAATTAGAAGATTAATACACATCATCTCCACTTTTAGATACGAAAAAACAATTGTGGAAATTTTAAGCGTCGCTACGAACCTCATAAGCCCTTAAACGATCAACACAGTTTACATTAATTAACGCCTTAAAAGATCTTAGTAAACAATTCATAAGTTTTTATCTCTTATGCTTTCATTTATTGCCAAGATGGAAGATGAGAAGCTAGAAGTGGTGGATTCTAAGCTGCCAAACTCATCATCAGAAGATATTGAAATGTTTTCCTTCAGATTCAGAAGGTCAAGAACCCTCCCCTCATACTCATCGGATGCAACATCAGAAAGAAAAATGATTGGCATACAAACGATCCTATGGTAGAAACCAGCTCATTCCTCATGCTTTTCTCATAATACAATTATGACCGTAGCAATTACGGTGGGGCATCAGTGGTTTGTCGTCACCCACACCATTATGGTTTTGCACTCTCTAAGATCTTTAGTCTCTACTTTTTCTTTTTGTTTTTTCGTGATCGATCTGTGTGATTTTTAGGGCCACGAAATTGATAGGAAATTGGTGATGTAGAGAATTGGATGAAGACAATTGAGTTTGATTGCAAAACACATTACTGCTGCACTTTGGTCTTTTTTTGCTCTTATGGCCTTGCTGGGTTTGTTCATGTCCTTGTAAAGGTAATACCTTTCTTCACCCACTTTCTGTTTGAAAAGTGAGAAAGATGACTAGAAGTCACGCTCATGGTCTTTCGGTAAATTTGTTTGGTGTGTGGTGAATTATTGTGTTAATATGATATGGTGCTTTCCACTTATGAGTTTTCTTTTATACCTTTGTTAGGATGCAAATCATTTGATGGATATGTGGCGTGAGCAAGGTAATTTTTATCAAACTAAATGTGTTGCTGATGTGATTATTCTGCTTGTGAATGTGTTGAAGCAAGATTTTATGTCAGATCTTATTGATATGGTCTTCTTCTCTATGTCAAGGCTTGTCAAATCTTCTCAAGAAAAATCCAGAGACAGGTATGAGATGATGATGACTTGTTGAAGCGCAAAACGTTCATGGTTCAAACACCTATGCAAATTTAAGTAGTATTCTCTTTTTACTCTTCTACTTACCTTCATTTTGCTGTTGATTGCCGCACATGTGATAAAAGGTGGAAGAGAGGTGCAAATTTCAAACTATGTTATTGTGGAGGGTGGTATCATACCCCTCACCAGTTATACTTGGTTTTTTTTCATCTGTATTACCCTATGTTCAATCTAAAGTAAAATTACCTTTATGTTATGTGGATGGAGTGCTGATAACTACTCACTCTCTTGCCCTTTATGAGTCTACCATGACAAAGAGCAAAATCCTGTGTTTTTTATTCCTTTCATAGTGAACTTGTTGATTTTTTGGTTTCTTTTGGTCTAACTTTGTGGATTTCCCCTTTCTTGTTAGTTTAACAAAGACACCAACAAGGACCCATTCCTAATGTGTGGGTGTAAAGAAGCAGATGGAAATGGTATTATGCTGGTAAGATTTCTCCATAATATTTCTTGTTCGTAGCAAGAAATAGGTAGTGGAAAAATAGGTGAAACAAAAATATATTTCGATTTAAAATTACACATTGGGATGTATAAAAGAAGAAGAAAAAGGTGTGAAGATTGATCATTTAAACATTGAGGTAATATTGAATTCTCGGTTAAATTATAAGAGATTGGAGTTTAATGATTCGACATATCAAATATCATTGGCTTTAGTTTGGACTGAATGACATTTCTAATTTAGAATGTCTACTTTTTAATAAGTATCTGCACATTCATTTTATGTTAATGCCTACCAATCCTTCGATTTTTTTTGTTGCCTCTATAGTTTGAATGAATGAAGAATGAGAATCTACTTGAACCTTAAGATGTAATGGTCCAGACACTATATTCCCGGATTTAGAACAGGAGCTTATACAGTTGCGTGCATATAATATATTGAATCATGTGTATAAATTCCAAGAATGTTGAATAAGTCCAAGTTCTTACAATGATCTTGAATTATAGATAGCTTAATATAATCAAGATATGGGATTCTCAAAGCCATGTCTCTTCTTTGTATTGTATAGAAACCTGTATACTTATATCCAAAGAATGAGAAGCTTAGTTGAGAATAACAACATATTCATGGTTACATGTTACGTCTTACCAATTAACTCTTTGTTATTTATTCATGTAACTCTTTGTTAGTGACTCTTTGTTATTTACTATTCTCTTGAATATATTGTATATCTATTTAAATTAACACCCCTTTCCATCTTTCGAAATTCTTTGAACATTTTTACCCTTGCATTGATCTTATGCAACAAATTTTATTCCGCAATGTAGTTTAGATTTGAGTGATATATATAAAAGATGAGTGAGTTTCTCTCCAACTGACATATCAGATTTTTGGATAATTTTGGAGTTATGGATAATTCTGGAGTTGACACATCATCTTAACTTTAAATTCTCTACACCAATCATATTAATTGATTAATACACATCATCAATTTAATTTCACAAAAAAAACAATCCTTAATACTCCCTCTGTTTCAAAATGTAAGGAGTTTTAAGATTTTTATTTTGTTTCAATTTATAAGGTGTTTTACATAATTCTATGCAAAATTTAATGAAGTTAATATTTTTTGACTTTTAATATTCTGTAGAAGTATCTACGATTGGTTAGATTGAATTTAAATTAAATCTTAAATAATTTTTAAGAGACAATTAATATGTTTCTTAATCTTTGTGAAAAAACCTAAAATCCCTTATAAAATGAAACAGATAGAGTATTAATTAAGAATAGCAATAAATGAAAGACTTTCATATAATGATGTAATCTAAATGTTTAGGTGTCTTAAACGTAAGTATGCTTTGTATACAACGGATATAAACATATAATTCATATATTATGAGGAAGCTATATAAATAAAAACAAAATTAAAATTAGATAAAAAAGCATATACAATACAATTCATAATTAATTTTTATGTTTATAGTATTTGTAGTGTAGATAAATATAATACTACGAAAAACTTTTATAGACAAAGCATTTGAAACTAAAAATATTCTATACTAAAGATAGATATGTGCCCGTGTTAATTTTAATGGTTTATAGGATTGTGGATTTTTGTTTATCTAATTCTTCTTTCACATTTTTTTGGTAATAGTTAATAAAACTATTGGGTGGCTTATGCTAAAGATCGGATTCAATTTTAGAATAAAAAATAAAATTAGAATCTTTTATAAACATAATTCTGCGCATCATGCGGGTATATAACTAATTATATATATACAAGAGAGGATATTTCTCCAAAGTACACACCTCAGCAAAATAAGTTTTTTCTCTCAACCAATAAAATTATAACATTAAAACAAGTCATAAAATTTTTAATCATAAACACCTATCAATTTCTTTAATTCATCCACGCAGTCAAATACCACTTCTAAAATTATAAGTAAATTCATGTACATAGGCCAATTCAAATGAAACCCGTTAAAATGATATTCTTTGAATTCTTAGAGAAATAAATTACACAATATTAGAGTTTACAAAGGTACGTACACATTAATAAAATTTTTAAGGTTTTGGAAATGAAGACATAAGATTGAGCAATGTATCCATATATAGAAGAGGAGCTATTAACGAAGAGGTAAGTGATAATTGTGTCATTTGCCTACAAACATTTGAAGGCAGAGATGATATCAATAGTCTACCATGCAATCATAGTTACCATCATGAGTGCATAACCTCATGGATAGAGACCAAAGTTGTCCAATATGTAGAACAACCTACCTGTAACGACATTGATTTAAATGTGAACTTTTGTCATTGTAGTCATGACATGTAGTCCAACGATAGCTAAATAAAGTGTGGAAGGGAATTTGGTCATAAAAAATATTTTTTATTTACACGAATTCGATGATTTCCAAAGATGTAAAGTTCTGTTTAGTGACATCCACAAAAGGATGAAGCAGGTGCGGTGTTTTAAAGTTAGGAAATCAGCCAAAATTATTGACCTCTGGTTTAGCATGTATTATTACCTCATGAACCAAGAATTAGGTAAAAGTTGACCGGGCGCGTATGGAGATCGGATTCCTTAAACTGGGTTACACGAAGAATCGAAAGTGAACGTAATCAAAGTCACAGGAAACTGGGAAACGAACGATAATGTACATATTTTGGATTTGCAAAAAGGAAACTGTTTCTGAGATAATGTAAAAATGTTTCTAGTAGTTCTCTAAATCAACCAATAGAACATTTTATTAAAACAATTCATCATAATTAATACCACATATTCAGAATAATTTTAAAATATTTATTTAACTATTAATACCCATATTTGAGTAAATCCATTGTCGTAATTATATATATACGTTGACATCTTGTATTGGAATAGTTCGATGATACGCTTGTGAAGATTCTTCTCAGTGCAGCGTTTATATCTTTTGTTTAAGCGCTTTATGGGGAAAACAAGGAAGATGGTTCAGGTTCCGGGTTTAAGGCTTTTGTTGAGCCATTTGTGATTGTTTTGATTTGATTTTAAACGATGTGGTTGTGTATAGCAAGAGAGAAATGCAGAGAAAGCACTTGAGGCTCTTAAAGAAATGCAATGTGAATATGGAAAGGTCTTGAGAGATGGAATTGTGTTGCCTAATTTGTCCGCTAGAGAGCTTGTTCCGGGGATATTGTGGAGTTAAATTTAGGACATAAAGTCCTTGCTGATATGAGTTGAACAAAGCTCATTAACCAGAGAGGCAATGCCGGTTTTGAAAGGAGCTAATGCGGTGGTTTTGGATGATTGTGAATTGCAAGGGAAAGAGAATATGATTTTTGCGGGATCAACGGTTCTTAACGAAAGTTGTGTTTGTGTTGTGACAAGTATTGGTATGGACAAGAAAATAGGGAAAATTTAGAGGCAGATTCACGAGGCATCCCTGAAGAGATTAAGATTCCGTTAAAGATGAAGCCAAACGAGTTTGGGAGTAGATTGACTATATCTATCTGCATTGTCTAAGTTCTTTTTTATCCTTAATATTGCAGTTTCATTTGATATATTTTGGGTGAGTTTGTATCTCTTAAACTTAAAATATACAAAACATAAATGCACATATATATATTGAAGATAACTTATCAAAATCTTGTCTATATGATTACCATTAAATATTATTTATGATAAACATAAACAAAGTATTTCGTTAAAAATAAAAACCCACCGTGTAGCGCAGGCATATACCTAGTAAATTCTAAAAATGTAGAACTGAATTAATTTTACTTTTTTTTCTTCTGTTCTAGTCTTCTAGATGTGAATGTGAAATTAACTGCAACTTCGACATATCGAAAGTACCTATAAACTTGGCCCATAAGCTTAATAAATATCATTAAGGCCCAATTGCATTCTGAAGTCCACGATTAGCCCAACTTTGCTTAGGGCTTTCTGCGTTAATTTCAAGTAAAGTGGTTTGGAAACCCTAGTTGCAAGCCGAAACAATGACGATGACGATCATGGATCTTCCAAGGAAATTGCTAGAGGAGATTATCTCTAGAATTCCGATGAAATATATGAGGGAAGTGCGATTAACTTGCAAAAAGATGAACAGTTTAACCCAAAGTTCAAGCTTTACAAAATTGCTGCTTGGTAAAGAAGCAGAAGCAACAAGGAAAGGTGAGTTCAAGATCATACTGATGAAAGGTAATTTTCATTTAATGAAAGTTCATGCAAATGAAAGAGATCCATCTTTAGAGGTTTTAGGTAAAGTTACTCGACAAAACGACGGTTCAAATCAAGTGAAGATAGGTGGATTATTTCAGTGTGAGGGTTTATTTTTATGTCTCGTGGAAGGCCTGACTACTAGTTTAGTTGTTTGGAATCCGTTTTTGGGGCAAACAAGATGGATCGAACCAACAAAGTGGAGCCAACCAGTGGAGAGATGGGTGAGGAGCAGTTACGTTATGGGATATGTGGAGAACAAGAATGGTCGTAGCCTCAAAATCTTGAAGTTAGGTAAGTCCAAAGAAGGAGACTACTTTGAAATCTATGATTTTGACTCTGATCAATGGAAAACTTTTTGATGTCATCAGTCCAAATTGGTTAATAAGTGGAAAGGGTGTTTCTCTTAAGGGAAACAATTAATTCAGAAAGGAACTCAAACAAGAGACGCAATGATCACATTATCTCTTTTGATTATTCAAGAGAGAGATTTGGGTCGCTTTTGTATCTATCCTTTGTCCATGGGGATCAAAATGACTATGTGAACTTATTTAGTGTTAGAGAAGTGAAGCTTGCGATTGCATATAAGAAACAGATCAACTACTCATTTGAGGTTGAGATATGGATTACAACTAAGATTGATTCGGAAAAGTTGTCATTCAGCAAGTTCTTGAGAGTAGATATTGATCATGCTCGGATTGAGTGGATTTCATTCTTTGACGAGAAGAAATTCGCCATTGGTATTATAGGCAAGCATCACAATGTTTACAGCGTTGGAGAGACTGGATACTAAAGACAATTGGATATCAGAGAACTTGGTCATTGGTGCACAAGACCTAATTTGTGTTTTTACTATGTTCCAAGTTTAATGCAAATGAAACAAGATGCAGGAGGCAAATGGAAACGTTTAAGGCAAATTGTTAATGAAACAAGACATAATAACAATGATCATGATGATTGAACAACTTTTGTCTGGCACTTCCTTCTTATGAAGTCGAGACAGAGCTTTTCCAATATACAATAAAAGACTGTTTCTACATTAGGAACTACACTTAAGAAGTCTCTCAATGTCTTTGTCGTTTGCAAGTTATATTTTTCAATTACAAACTAAAAAGGTAATAAACCATTAAATATATAAAGCTATTTGGAAACAAAGGAGATAATAATAATAATAACAATATTATACAACCAGACGGGAGATGATGCGTAACAGATACACACTCGTCTTTGAAATGCAATTGCAGGAGGAGAATCAAGTTATAACATGAACCTTGCTAGTTCCAGACTGTGAGTAATATTTGGCCCATCTCACATTTGCTCTCCAAATTGGCCGAATTTTGGTTCTGCAGCCCATTCATCTTCTGTCCAATACCAAGCACTCTCTCTTTC
>OVAX01000950.1:0-59079 GCA_900406405.1 Lepidium africanum | reverse complement strand
TATATATAATAGAGAGTTAAAACAAAAACATGTTATTTATATCGAAGGCGATATCACCGTTCTTGATGCTACGATGGTTGAGGCCGGTGATGGAGGATGATAATCAGGTGACCTGTCTGATATGCCGAGTTCCTGGGCAACGCGAATTGCAAGCTCAACTATTGGTGGTGGTTCGCGACCGCAGACTCGTATTGGGCATGAGTTCGTGGAGGAGAGAATAAAGTCTTGAATTTTTGGATGGTATTGATGGTGAACCCGATGTTTTGATTGGTGAGGAGGTGCTTACCGTAATGAATTCTCTATGGAATAATTGTCTGGTCGTTAAGGTTTTGGAAAAAAGTGTGGGTATAGCGGCTTTAAGTAGAAAGCTTCAGGAGTTATGGAACCGGCTCGGTTCGATGAACATTATGGATTTACCACGTAATTTCTTTGTTATATGATTTGGATAAGAGCAAGAGTATCTCCATGCCCTTACAAATGGTCTGTGGAAGGTGTTTGGAAGCTATCTTATGGTGCAAGTTTGGAACCCTAGTTTTGACCCTGTTCATCATGACACTAGGACTACGCCTGTGTGGATTCGGATTGCACAATTGCCTTTTACTTTTTATCACAATTCGATCTTGCTAGGGATTGCAAAAGGGTTTGGCAAATCAATTCGAGTGGATCATACTATGTTGAACTTTGATAGGGCAAGATCCGCACAGATTTGTGTAGAGATGAATTTATCTAGACTGTTAAAAGGTTTGGTTCGTATTAATGGTGATCGTTACTATGTTTCCTATGAGGGCTTGAACACTATATGTGCTAAATGTGGGATTTATGGCCATATGACTCAATGTTGCCCTAAGGTGCCTCACGGGAATGTGTTCGTAGCACCCCCATCTACGATTACGGAAGCGAAGTAATGGATACTTCTCAGGGTGATGGCTTCACTTTGGCAAAGCGAGGAAATCGTAAGAATCCTGCCTTAAAACCAGATTTTATTGTTGTTGTGGTCCAAAGGGTGGTAGTGGTCGAACTCTTTGTGATATTTCTGGTTCAGGTAGAAAAGAGAGTCCAGTCCATAATTGCTTTGGTTAGTTGTCAACTCTTGATTAGGTAAATGGCATTACTGTCGTTCCACAAAAGTAATGGTAAGATGAATGAGAAACCTGCGATAACACAACCGATGCAACTTGGTCATAGTGGGAATACTGAGAGGAGTGGTATTCAGTTTAAAGATTCTAAAAGCGACACACAGAATCCTATTCATGGGTTCACGGGTAACTAAGATTGGTGGAGGAAATGGAAAAGAGCATGTTAAATATAAAGGAAAAAGTCAGGGCTTGAGACCATTCGGGGCTTAATTTTTGGACTGTCCAAATGAGAGACTCCTATGTCATCGTCTGGGAAATGGTTGCGTGTGGAACACAGGAATGTGAGACGAGAAAGTGGTGTTTTTACAAGTCAAGAGAAGAATGTGGATGTCCCAATTTCAGACTCATCACTCATGCTGGTATCAAATTTTGTTAAAGAACCTCCTGATAATTCGTTTGTGGATCCGAGTGTGTTACATGTTCATCGTGGGACGAGTAATACTTTGGTGCATAGTGGTGAGGCTGCTGCCTCGGTCTTGTCTCCTAGTCCTGATCATTCGCTCCTGGTGGTTGGGTCAACAAGAGTGGTGGATGCTACGAATTCTTCATTGCCTAGTACGATGGAGACAAGTGGTGCTTGACGGGGGTGATTCTTAACTTTTGTTATTATTTTACGTTGTTAAATTTCATACTATGGAATTGACGGGGGCTAATAAAACCTACCTTTCGATGATCTATTCAGTATCTCTTAAAGAAGTTTAGGACGAATGTGGTAGCTCTTTTTGAAACCCATGCGGGCAGAGATAATGCGACTCGAATCTGTCGTGGACTAGGTTTTGATAACTCTTTTAGGGTGGACGCGGTGGGTCATCGTGGTTGTATTTGGTTGTTGTGGAGGAATGATGTTGGTGAGGTAGTCATAATTCGATCCACGGACCACTTTATTCATGCTCGTGTGAAGAGTGAGAGTGAGTTTATTCATCTTGTGGTGGTGTATGCAGCGCCTACGGTTAGCCGTCGTAATGGACATTGGGAGGAGCTTAATACGACCATTGATTCTATTGATGAGCCTTGTTTATGGGTGGAGATTTTAATACCATAGTAAGTTTGGATGAAAGACAAGGTGGAAATGGACGATTGTCTTCGAATTCTATTGCTTTTGGGAATTGGATTAGTCAAAATTCTCTCATTGATATGGGTTTTCTAAGGCCAAAGTTTACTTGGAAAAAAGGTCGGGAAGCTGATTTTTTAGTTGCAAAGAGATTAGATCGTGTTCTTTGTTGTCCCCATGCTAGGATTAAATGGCAGGAGGCTTCTATTAGATACTTACCTTTTCTCTCCTTTGACCATGTACTGTTATACTTATAGTTTGTCTCTGAAGCTTCACGTGACCCGAGCAGACGCCCCTTTAGGTTTGAGGCGGTGTGGTTAGATCGTTGTGGCTTTCAGAATCTCTTGATTAATTCGTGGAACAGTGAATTGTCTACACCACAAGCATTACTTGGTCTTCAAGTTACTCTCAAGAAATGGAATTGTGAGGTTTTTGGCCATATTATACGATGGAATGAGAAGTTGTTAGCTGATATCCTATCCATTCAGGAGCGTATTAAGGCTAGCCCGATGGATGCTCATATTAATAAAGAGGATGCGCTTCTTAAAAGCTAAAGCTTGGATGCTGTTCTGGAACAAGAAGAAATCCTTTGGTTTCAAAAATCTCGTGAGAAGTGGATTACGTTAGGAGATCGTAGGTGTTGGAATAGGGTGGAGATGCTACAAAATGATTCCAAACTTGGATCTCAGATGCTCAAGAACTTGAGCAATTTGTGGTAGTTACCGGCAGTTATACTCGTTGGATGATGTTGATGCTATTTTGGAGCCCCTTCCTAGTGATGGTTTTATAGTATTAACAGAGGAGAGACGTATGTTAGAACTTCTTTTCTCCGCTATAGATATTTTAAGGCTTCTCAGAGTACAGGTAAGTTTAAATCGTCGGGACCTGATGGTTTTCAATAGGGGTGCGAATTCGGGTAGTTCGGGTCGGGTCAGTTCGTGTACATCAGAATTCAGGTATTTATCGAATTTTCAATTTGTTCCAACCAAACCGAAATGAGTAATCGGTTAGGGTCGGTTCGGGTATCGGGTAGTTCGTGTAGTATTCAATGGTTCTGAATTAACCCAAAAAATACGAAAAAAAAACCGAAAAATCCCAAAAAATCCTAAAATATTCAACTAAAACCAACCTGAATCACTTACTAGTCCGAAAAAGTTCAATCCGAACCAACCCGAATCACTTAAAATCCAAAAAAAATACTAAAAATCTGAAAAAACCCAAAAAAATAAAAAAATCGGTTTACCGATACCCGAACCAAACCACCCGACCCGAGTCACTACCCGAATTGTAATATAAAATACTACCCGCATTAGTACCCGATACCCGAACTACCCAACCTAAATTACCCAAAATGCAGTTCGGGTCGGATAGGAAAATTCGGTTTGGGTATTATTCCCAAGTCTAGTTTTCCGCATGTGTTCTATCAAAGTGTTGGGATATGGTTGGTAGATCAGTGGTGGATTTTGTGCATCGTTTCTTTGTGACCGGTCAACTTTCGCAGGATACATACGATGCCTTGTTGGTATTGAGTCTGAAAGTTGGTATCAGGCAGTTCTGTCCAATAAGTTTGTGTAATGTCCTGTTTAAGATCATCACTAAAGTGATGGTACTGTGTTTGAAGCAAGTGATTCCAAAGCTTCTCGGACCTACTCAGGCAAGTTTTATTCCGGGACGTTTGAGTACTGATAATATTCTTATTGTTCAGGAAGTTGTACATTTAATGGGAAGAAAACAGGGCAAGAAAGGGTGGATGCTTTTGGAAACTTGATCTTGAGAAAGCATATGATCAAATTAAGTGGGATTTTTGGGAAGATACTCTTCGTGCTGCTGGTTTTTTAGAAAAGTGGGTCCAATGGATTTTAGCGGCTATGGCCAGGCTGTCAATGAGGTTGCTTCTCCATGGAGAGAAAACAGAGGCCTTCACTCTAGCTAGGGGGCCCTAAGTTGTCTTATGTTTGTTTCACGGATGATCTGATTCTGTTTGCGGAAGTCTCAATAGCGCAAATTCGGGTGATTCGGCAAGTTTTGAAGCGCTTCTGTGATGCATCTGGTCAAAAGGTGAGTCTAGAGAAATCCAATATATTCTTCTCTTGGAATGTTGATGATGGATTGAAGTAGCGTATTAGTGCGGAGAGTGGGATTAAGCCCACATGTGATCTTGGTAAGTATTGGGGCTACCTGTTCTTTATAAACGTTTGAATAAGACTACCTTTTGTGGTGTTGTTGAACGAGTCAAGTCCAAACTCCCAAGTTGGAAAGGGAAGTGCCTTAGTTTTGTTGAGAGGTCAACTTTAACTAAGTCGGTGTTGTCCTCTATATCGGTCCATAATATGAGTTCTATCTTGCTTCCCCAATTCACTTTGAAGCATGTTGAACGTATTTCTTGGGATTTTCTTTGAGGATCTATTGCAGATCAGCGAAAGCAACATTTGGTTTCATGGAACTCAATTTGTTTACCCAATATTGAAGGTGGGCTAGGGATTAAGAAGCCGACACATATGAATAAGGCTTTGGTTGTGAATATTGGATGAAGGCTTTTAAATGATTCCTCTAGTTTTTGGTCTCCTCTTTTCTGACAAAAGTACAAGATAACTTTGGTGCAGGACAACAGTTGGTTAGTCCCGAAGTGTGACTGGTCCACGACGTGGAAAAGTATTGCTCTTTGTTTGAGGGAAGTGGTCATTTTAGGCATACAATAGGTTCTCGTGAATGGTCTCACTACTTGCTTTTGGGTCGCTTCGTGGCTAACTAAGGAGCCCTTAATGTAATTAGTTATGTGTAATGATACTGTCTTGAATATTGAAGCAACGGTCAGTAATCTATGGCAGTGTGGGTCAAATTGGAATTTCCCTAATCTTTCAGCTATTTTACTGAATCAGATTATTCTTCAACTTGGGTCTATTGTGGTGGATAAGGTCACAGGTGTGCAAGACATAATGTCTTAGACTGGAACTACCAGTGGAATATTTACAGTAAAATCTGCCTATGATCATCTTACACGGATTTCTTGCTTTCGTCTGTGTCTGGAGAAGTTCTATAAGCATGTTTGGTCGGTACATGGGCCGGAGCAAGTTCGCTCTTTCATTTGGTTAGTTTCTTGACAAGCTTTGATGACAATTGTTGAGCGTGTACGTCGTCACCTGAGTACGTCGAATGTTTGTCAGGTTTGTAAGGGTGGAGAGGAATCAATATTACATATTTTGAGAGATTGTCCTGCTATGGCAGGAACTTGGAATCGTTTGGTCAATGTTTGCAAGTGTTCTCGTTTCTTCTCACAAACCATCTATGAATAGATTTATAGTAATCTTGGTACGAGTGATTTGGTGCACGAATGCTCTTAGGTCACTTTGTTCTCCATGGCCATGTGGTGGGGTTGGAAATGGCGGTGTGGGAATGTTTTCAACTCTAATGGGCGTTGTAGAGATCGAGTTTCCTTTCTTAAGAACTTGGGTAAGGATGTTATGCGTGCGAATGCGATCTTGAAAGAGGGGAGGAATCTGATTCATAGGTCAGACCGTACAATTAGGTGGTCAAAGCCTCGCGAATGATGGTTCAAATTGAATACTGTCGGAGCTTCAAAAGGTAATCTTGGCCTAGTGTCCCTAGTGATGTTGTGAGAGATCATGAAGGGTGTTAGTGTGGGGGGTTTCACACTAAAATTGGCATATGTACAGCTCCTTAAACGGAACTTTGGGGAGTGTATTATTGTTTATTCATTGCTTGGGAGATGGGAATAACAAGGTTGGAGGTTGAGATCGATTATGAGATTTTAGTGGGTTTTCTTATGCGAGGGGTTTGTGATTCACATCCTCTCTTGTTCCTAGTACGCTTGTGCTATGACTTCATCACGAAGGACTGGATTGTCCGTTTTAATCATGTGTATAGGGAGAATAACTATCTTGTGGATGGTTTAGCTAACTATGCTTTTTCTTTGCCTTTAGGCTTTTATCGTTTTGATGTTCGTCCCGATTGTGTTAGTGTTATTTTTGCTAATGATTGTGCGGATTTTGCTCATGTTCGACAGGCTCCTGATTGAGTTGTAATGATTATTTATAATAAATTACGGGAAACATTTGTTTCCCTTTTTCCGACCAATATATATATTTTCTATCATCTGATTGAAAATGCAGTTTAAGGATTACAAACAACAGAGAATATAATAGACCACAAAGAGATCGAGGGATGCATTCAATCATTTAAAGAGGATGAGATGATAACGATCCCAAGGATAAAACCAAATACAACAAAGAATCAAATCTTTCATATGACCTAAGAAATTCCCATAACCTAAGACAAGGTTCAAACTGCCAATGACTTGAAAACAATGCACGACTTTCTCTTGAAATGATGATTCTCTTTCTTTGTAGATTCCAAAGTTCATTGATTTTCCAGGTGAGCTAGAAGACTCGCTCAAATTTGTTGGATATTCAATGACTGCAAGACTCAAAACAATCGAAATACAGAAACAGATTTGCCTAAAACACTGAGGGAGAAGAATACCCCAAGGTAAAGCTCCATTGAACATTTAACAAATGAAAATAAAGGTTGAGTAGAAACCAAGTACTTAACCATAAGAGTTGATTAAGTAAAACTGAAACAACACTAGGCACAAGGTGAGACATGTCGCTAAGGGAGGAAACCACAAGAACACAACCAACTCACTGGGAAGTGAAGCTACCAGCAAAAGTGACCCAGATTCAACGAGAAACCCAGTGATATTCACAAGAAACTCAGATCTGGCCTCTTCGATCGACGAGCTCAAAACGAAATCAAAGCCGAAGGTTCATAAACGGCTGAACAAAAGAAAAGGGTGTCGGTGCCAGTGCTGAAGGAGCCACCGGCTACCGACTTCAAACCCCGACGAAGAGGTACGTTTGCTAGATCTGAAGCTTTACTTGAATTTTTGAAGAGAGAGTTTGAAACCGTGTTTCGCACTTTTTGCAACTTAAACAATATATATATATATATAATAGGAAATATCACTTAAATGCTCTACTTACTTTCAAAATTAGATAGATTTTGTCCTATATAAGAGGATTCTGGAAAAGCTGACAAAGTTAATAGGATTTTACAATTTAACTTGATATGGTCTGAAATATACCTGTCAGAAGTTGAAATATGCCTGTGAGAAGTTGAAATATCCGAAGTGGATGCAATCCTAATATACTCAAGGACACATCACACTACCATTGCACATATTGATATTACTCCACTTTTGGAAAGTGCTACAAGAATGGCCACCTGAAATGTTGTTTCCAGGTTGATTTTCTCTTATCAATCATGTACTTAAATAATACATAGAAATCCATTATAATACAATATTATATAGAGAAATTTGACTCAATATACCTAAATTTATTCATAATTAGGTTTTGTCTTCCTTATGACTGGTAGCCTTTTTTTGACCAATGTAGGTCGATTATACCCCTTATCTCTGACTCACGTTTCTCTTCTTTTCATTTTCTCTTTCCTTCCTACCTATTCTCTCAGCTTTTTCTTATCTTCATCNTTCCTACCTATTCTCTCAGCTTTTTCTTATCTTCATCTGTACCATTTTATTGACATTCAACTTCTTAAATAAAACTACATATGAGTTGGATCGGATCATGGTAGCAGGAGGGAAAGTAATATACTAGTTTATAAATGAATCTATAATACTAGCGAGTGATGGTTTGTGGGACGTCGTAACGAAAGAAGTGTTGTGTGCAATGGTGCAAATGTGTTTAAATAGAAAAAGTAGATGGTGATGAGAAAATCAAACAAAGAGTGAGGAAGGGATATTAGTTAGTGTTTTGATTTGATTTGGGATTGTTTTGAAAATAATTTGTGAGGTGTCTGTTAGCAGATACTAAATATGCTCGCATATAAGAAATATATTAGCAGATACTAATCAGTGTAAGAAATATATTAATGGTTGTTACATTTGATGTTAGCGTGTAATAAATATGTTACCAATGTAAGAAATGTAACCAATGTAACTAATGTAACAGATAAGAAATATGCTATCGGAGAAATTTCGATTTCGATTCATCTTCTCTCTTTTCCCCTTCTCTTTTACGCTCTTTCTCTCTTTTCTTCATCTTATCTCTCACGTTTTTCCTTTTCTCTCACTTTTCTCTATTTTTTCTTTCCTTTTTGATCATGATCTATTACTCTTCGATTTAGATTTGGATTTTGATTTTGGTCCCTTGAGTTTTGTTTTTTAGTTGGGGTAGTACCGTGTACCCAACGTTATAAACACTAAATATAGTCCTCTCGATTTTGTAGGGTTCTTTTTGTGGATGATAAATATGTTATTTATCAGGTAATATATTGCGTTAGCGGGTAATATATTTGGTACATGATAATATATATGTTACCAGATATTAAATGTATTAACACATAATATATATATGTGCTAAGTAAATATGTTTTTATCAGATACTATATATGTTAACAGGTACTTTATGTGTTACCGTGTAATATATACATTAATAATTTTTTTATCAGATATTATATGATTTAGCGGGTACCATATTTGTTACTGACTACCATACTTGTTAGGGGGTACTATATTTGTTAGCGGGTACCGTATTTGTTAGCGGGTATCATATTTATTAGTGGGTACTTTAAAATTTTCCACGTACAATTAGACGCTAATAAATATGTTACCCAAAAAGACAATACATTAAATGTTCCATTTAATGCTGTCGGCTAAATTTTTTTAAAAAAATAAATCAATCTTAATTAAGGATAAATTAGTCATTTTACATGTAGGCTCTATGTTAACAAATGATATCTAGCTAATTAAAATTATCAATAGGGCATTTATTGAATTTGGATTATTAAAAGGGATATTAACCTAATTACCTCTATTATATAAGCCCACTTTTGATAGAGTTGTTTTGCTTTTTGTTGGAACTTTAGATAGAGTTGTTACGAATTAATCTAGTGTTATTTCCTTTTTTGTAATAGATTCTAGTGTTACTAAATCAAAGTTTTCCCAAAAAATAAATTAAAGTTTGGTTTTATTAGTTTATATATTTGTGAAAAGTCTTCTAAATCTTTATAAATTTAGAGTTATTGGATTCATGATTTGATAAAACTCCATAAAAGTTTTGTAATATTCAAAATATATAAAAGAATTTTATATTATCATTGAATTAAAATATTATATTATTGGTTCATTGTTTTGTTTCTATATAATCTCCTCACAAAGGAAGCTCTCTTTGTAGTGAATTGTTTCTATATAATCTCCTCACAAAGGAAGTTCTCTACTAATTTCGACTTTTAACTCATCAGAATGCAAGTCTTTTGTCTATAACTCTACGAACCATACCAAACTGATTTATATAGAAATTTATATGTGGTTTAATTTCATTCATTGTGAATTTAGACGTGTGGCTAAAATGAAATGGCTCCACAAATCCCGAAATTATCTAAATTTTATGGAAAGTTTCCAAAAAAAAAGCTAATTAAGTCGGCCGTAAATGTAAACCCAAATAGGATTAGGAGTTCTAATTAACGAATACGCGTATGTACTTTATTATAAATAGAGTACATACGCTCTTCTTAATCACTACTACTATTAGAAACGCCTCTACAGATAAAATTCAACAAACATGAGAATCTGTAAGAGACCTCGGATGATGAATTGGGAGAGAAACTTTGATGAAACTCCAATGTATCGCTCGAAGGAAGAGATTTTTCAACGGAGTTGCGACTTCGTGAAAAAGGTGAGAGAGTTCTGTAGTGAAGAAACCTTCGTTAGATTTGTCTATGTGATGAGGTCTTATCAATCTAACTCTTTAAGCTACGACGATCTTAAATCCAAACTCGCTTTCATTCTACGCAATCACGACGTTTTGCTCGAAGAATTCCATCAACTTATGTCGAATTCAGCTAACCCTAAAGCCGACGTCGACCTAGAACGAATGGTTGAGTTTATGATGAAAGTCAAAGCTTTGGGAAAGGGTTTAGATGGTGCGCTTCAAAGTGCGATTGCGTTTAACTTTGGTGATAGTCAGGCTCTGATTAAACGACTCAACGTGATTTTTCGCGACCACACGTCTCTGAAAGATGAGTTTATATCCTTCTTGATGGATTTTGGTTTACTCGAAGAACCTAAACACGGTTTGGATGCAGCAGGAGAGTACAAGAACCGAATCAGTTCCGGTTTACTCAAACAGAATCACGGTTTGGAGTGTATGAACATAACGCCGTCGTATTCGAAGAGACCTGAAGCTAGAAAGAAATCATCATCTTGTAATGAGATACTAAACGAAAGATACGTTTCAAAGGGTGAGTTTGATCAGAGTAGAGTAAGAGAGAAGCGTTTTTCCTTTTGCGAAAGGAGAATGAATGATTTTGAGGATGAATTGTTGAAGGAAGACATGTACTTAAATGCCCTAACTTCTGTTGTTAAGTTTGGTAACAGAGTCTTTACTAACGAAGAACTCCATGAGAAACCGCCGGTGGGATTTAATGAAGTCATACGAAGGTTTTATGAAGATATGGGTAAGAGGGTGCCACAAATTTTTAGTAGAGACCCAAAACGTGCGGTACAAGGTATTCTAGTTAGCTTGCAGGATCAGAAGGAGAAGATGAGTAAGGCCAAAGATCTTAGGGTGAGGAAAATCTATGACTTGCAAGTTGCAACAACAGAAAAATAATGTGTGGAAAGTGAACTGAGTTTTGTTTCTTCTGTTTTTAGGGGTTTGCTTTTTGTATTTATGGGGTGTTATTCAAACGATTTTTTATCACTTTTAATTACAAAAAATTATAAGTAAACGCTTTTCTTCTTCGATCTTTTGTTTGGGGCTTTCCAATAATATAAGTAATCTATTCTCTACTAATATCGACTTTTAAGTTTTAACTCATCAGAAAGCAAGCCTTTTGTCCATATAAAGATGAAAAACCGTTAACCAAAGAAAACCGAACCATACCAAACTGATTTATATGGTTTTCGTTCATTAATAAGGGAATTTAGACCGTTGGCTAATATGAAATTGTCCAACTTATATGGAAAGTTTACAAAAATAAAGCTGATTAAGTCGGCCATAAATGTAATTAACGGTCATAAATGTAAACCCAAATAGGTGTAGAAGTTCTATTAACGAATACGCGTCAATCTTGTAGAGTAAGAGAATTTATTATAAATAGAGTACATACGCTCTTCTTAATCACTACTCCTTTTAGAGATAAAATTCAACAAACATGAGAATCTGTAAGAGACCTCAGATGAAGAATCAGGTTCCGATGTATCGCTCGAATGAAGAGATCTTACAACGGAGTTGCAACTTCGTGAAAAAAGTGAGAGAGTTCTGTAATGAAGAAACCTTCGTTAGATTTGTCTATGTGATGAGATCTTATCAATCTAACTCTTTAAGCTACATCGATCTCAAAACCAAAGTGGCTTTCATTCTACGGAATCACGACGTTTTGCTCGAAGAATTCCATCAACTTATGTCGAATTCAGCTTCCAAAGAGAAGAATCCTAAAACTTCGAAATCAGACTTAGAACAAATGGTTGAGTTTTTAAAGAAAGTCAAAGATATGGGAAACGGAATCCATGGTGCGCTTCTACGTGCCATTGAGTTTAACTCTGGTGATAGTCAGGGTCTAGTTAAACGGCTCAACGTGATTTTTCGCGACAACACGCCTGGGCGGAGGTAATTAAGTGTTAATAGGGTCAATTGACCCCAATAATCTCTGTTAAAATTTTTAAATTGACTCCAATTAAATTGATTCCTATAAAACTAAATTTTAGATATAAGTGAATAACAATAAATGTTTTGACCCCAACAAAACTGGCCATAAGATAAAATGTAACAAATTTGAGATTTAGCCATTATTTATTTGTCTAGTTTTATAAGAACATCATAAAGTTTGGTTAAATAAGCATAATTTTGTCTTTTTACTTTAGGCATTAGCTGGGAAAAAAAAGTTTTTTGGATTGGTTCTGACCCCAATATGTAAATTTTCTAGCTCTGCCACTGACCACATGTCTCTGAGAGATGAGTTTATTTCCTTCTTGATGGATTTTGGTTTACTCGGTTTGGATAGAACACGAGAATGCAAGAACCGAGTAAATTCCGGTTTACTCAAATCGAAACGCGGTTTCGAGGACATGAACATAACGCCGTCGTATTCGATTAGAACTGAAGCTAGAAAGAAATCATCATCCTGTAATAATGAGATACTAAACGAAAGATACGTTTCGAAGGGTGAGTTTGATCAGAGTAGAGTAAGAGAAAAGCGTTTTTCTTTATGCGAAAGGAGAATGAATGATTTTGAAGACGAATTGTTGAAGGAAGACATGTACTTAAATGCCCTAACTTCAGTTGTTGAGTTTGGTAATAGAGTCTTTTCTAACGAAAACCTCAATGAGAAACAGCCGATAGGATTTAATGAAGTTGTACGAAGATTTTATATGAAGATATGGGTGAGAGAGTGCCACAAGTTTTTCGTAGAGACCCAAAACGTGCGGTACAAGGTATTCTAGTTAGCTTGCAGGATCAGAAGGAGAAGATGTGTAAGGCCAAAGATCTTAGGGTGAGGAAAATCTATGACTTGCAAGTTGCAACAACAGAAAAATAACATGTAGAAAGTGAACTGAGTTTTGTTTCTTCCGTTTTTAGGGGTTTGGTTATGTATTTAGGGGGTGTTATTCAAATGATTTTTATCACTTTTAATGACAAAAATTATAAGTAAAAGCTTTTCTTCTTCGATCTTCGTCCCAAAAGGCTGCAACTCTTCTGCTTCTCTTGATCATCTTCCAAAGACTCTGATTTCTGATTCTGAGACCCAAAATCGAAGCAGAAAATTGATGGCCAATTGTTCTATCTTAAAAAATTTGGTGATAGAATCACTTTCTAATCTCCAGATCTGATCTGTGAGTTTACCAATTGCTATTGGCCTGGTTTACCAATTCATCATGATAACGATGATATTATTGTGATTAGAGAAAATATTTAAGGTGGTGAGTGAATTTCCTCTTGAAATTCTCTGTTTTTAGTGAACGTTCTGGTTTCAAATGTGATAAATTCTCTGTTTTTTGATGCAATTGTCTATTACCTTTAGTTAGTTTAGGAGAGTTTGATCAATATTAGGTTGAGTTGTGAGTTTCTCAGATCAAAAACGTGAATATTTTTGTGTGAAGAGAGAATTTACAAAACAAGAGAATATTGTAAGCTCAAACATGTTACATATGACTTTATTATGATGCTTTAGTGATTATCCACCCAGATTTGGATCACATAACTTCGTATCTTGTTGTGTTGGATATAACATCTGTAGCATTGCTTTTTGGTTAAACCAAATTAGACCATCTTTCCATCTGCTTCACCCACTGGATAATTGTGGTGTTAACTGGGAAATTGTTGGCTTTCAAGATGGAGAGTTTGTTTCATTTTTCTTTAGTTTTTACTTGTAAATTCATAATATCAAATGAAATTAGAGACATAGTATATTTCGTAATGTTACAAAAAATACAGAATTTAATTCAAAAATATTATACATGTATGTGATTATTTAGATTAACTCGAGTCAAAAAGAGATATTTATAACAAATCACGTATAAATTTTTTTTTATATAATCTGTTTTGGTCTATGAAGTATTGTGACAAATTGTTACTAGGAAAACATTATCATAAAATGAAATTATAATCACAAGATATTTTTAGTTTATTTTGAGATATATTTGAGATAATACATGATATTGCAGATAATTTTTAATCACTTATAATAAATAATAGCTAAATTACTAAGATATATTATTGGCTTTAACAAAAAATTCATGTAAAATAATTATATGATTTATAAGATTTTTGGACCAATGATTTATAAGATTTATACGAAAATATCTTCAACTGATCATTGTTTTTTTTGTTTTTTTGTATTATGCCGCGTATATATATTCCCCTATATAATATGGTTTTTAAAATCATATTTTAATTATATCTTAGTTATTTTTTTAATTTTTATGTTCCAAAAAATTATACATCATATCCCTAATTTGTTAGATTATAAAAAAGTTATTATTAATT
Organism: Lepidium africanum; assembly: GCA_900406405.1. Taxonomy (NCBI): domain Eukaryota; kingdom Viridiplantae; phylum Streptophyta; class Magnoliopsida; order Brassicales; family Brassicaceae; genus Lepidium; species Lepidium africanum. The sequence continues at coordinate 44,866 of OVAX01000950.1, read as the reverse complement.
TAATAATAATACAGTTAAAATATTTTAATTTTATATACCATTATATATTATAATATTTAAATATATATTTTATATCGAAAAAGTTTATATACTAAATATTTGATAAATTAGATCCAGAATACAAACACAATATTAATCTATTAAGATTATTATTTTAAACTATTAAAATAATAGTTTAAAATATGTTTTATATATTAAAATCATATATAAAATAGATTTTGAATACTAACACATTATTAGTCTATTAAGATTATTATTTATACTCTTGAAACAATAGTTAAAATTTAATTTATATATTAAAATAAAATAAAATATTATTCAATATAATAAAATCATGGTACGTGAAGATAATGTGTATTCTATGAAGGTCGTTCGAACAACAACCGAACTAATATAATGAATAATATTATGAATATTAGAAATTATAGTTTCTTTTTCAGTTACCAAAATACAAATAAAAATATAATAATATTATTCAGTATAATAAAATCATTATAATTTTATTCAAAATTTAAATACAGTATACAAATAAAAAACCAAACCAAAAAAATTAAACCAATATAAATTTTCAATTGTTCTCATAATCAATTAATCAACGTTATTTTCCTAAAAACAATAAATTATGATTCCTAATCATCTGAATATTTAGTTTATCATATTGTTTAGCTTATCATACACTAATATTCTATATTATTAGTTTCTTTTTATATACATGAGTCAAAAAAAATTTATATACAAAAATTGTAATGCAACAAAACTTAAATCAACTGAGATCAAATATATAATTTGTGTGCAACAGTCGTACATGAACCATTTGGGTTCCCTAAATAACAAAAGAACTCAATTCTAATTTCATCTTATCAAATTCATTTCAGCCGGATTACATTAGTTTTGTTAACCGGACCGGTTTTATTGTTCTCAAGGCTTCTCTCGCTCTCTTAAAATCCATTTTCAAAGAGATTATCGGTAAACCTTAGCCAAAAAGAGGAATTGTTTTCCTTTCTATCGCATTTCGGTGATTCCTGATTTTCGCTTATTCACCAGTAAAGTGTCTGAACTTTTGTAACAACTATATCGGTCGTGGTCAATATCTTTGAAAATTCTTCATTTCATTACTGGCTACCGACACATAATAATCAAGTAAGTTCTAATTTTGTTTCTAATTACATTTTACTATATACATATGTGTTTGTGAGTTTTATTATTCAACCTTTACAAATTCTTGATGCCTTCTGAAAATGTTGTTCATCCAACCCAGAGAATCTGCAGTTGGCTTATTCAACTTTGCTTCTCAAGTAAGACTTTACTTTTGTTCAACTTGGATAATCATAGCTCTTATTCAGATGTGTTTCTATGAGTAAAAATAAAAGTTTTCGTCTCAGACTCCCACAGATCAACATATTTTTTTGGGTCCCTAAACATTTAGAAAATCATATATTATAATGGTTTTTCTAGTTTATTTTATGGAAAAAAATCAAATTTTGATTTTTGTAAACATTTTTTTCAAGAATTAGATTATTTTTCTACAATAATTAAGCTACTTCAAGAATTAGATTATTTTTCTACGAAAATGAATTTTTTCAAATTTAAAATTGAGTAAATCTTATTTGCAATTAACTACATCACAAAAATATCTTAGATAAGATATATATAGAAAGAAAACCAAACTATACCATGAAAACTTTGTGGAAACAATTTACATCAAACCATAATAATAATTATTATATTGTACTAAACACAAATTGTTTAGTTATATTCATATATATTATTTTAAAAGTATATTATATTTATATAATAAAAATTTATGTTATAAGTAATTTTCTTAGGCTCATATGACCCTAGGCACGACACTGCTCTTATTGGCCACAAATATTCAAATTCGTGATCTACTTTTGATTATATTCAGTTTACAGTACTATTAATAGATAAGAATGAATATCAAGTTCAGGTCCTTTTAGCGGCAATGCAAGTGCACATAAATTTGGTGATTTATAAACCTTGGTTGCATATATCTTTTATCTGACTGTCACTTGCACCAATCTCTGAGATCAAAGTAAATTGGGAAAGGACCATTATACCAGATAGTTTACAATCATTGGTGAGCTAAAATGTTTAAGTTAATACAAGCTGCAAAAGAGGATGATGCAGATGTTGATAAAAAGTTCAGAAGTTTGGTTGGAATCGGGTCACTTGTTAGTTTCCGAAAATGACTTTAATAACGTGTTTCTGATCGGTGGATGCATTTCTATAACTACAGATGCTTGAAGGTCATGTGAAGAACATAGCGATAGATTCAGATGTGGAGAGCATTGTGAAAACAGCAAAGGCCTCTAAGGAATCCAAGATTGTCGAAGTTGAGAAGGATATCGATATTGTAATTCATCAGTAAGTATCGATTGGATGTGTCACACGACCTTATTACATTTTTCATTTTTTAACAATAGCAATGAGATACACGATTCACTAAATTTGACTTTGTTAAAAATATTGTTATTTTTAAATTATACCACAAATTTTACATACAAATTTACCAAAATTTTTATAATTAATTAATTAAACTTGCAAGTAATGTTTTGATTAAATGGTAAAATACATAGCTCTACAACTTTTTCAACTGAATTTGATGCCATATAATTGCATTACTCTGGATTATAGGATTGGAGATAGAAATCAAACGTTTCGTGAAGAAAAAAATAGTTGATTAAACGAAATCAATAACAAGTAAATGTGCTAGCTACTCAAAAATTACTTGACATGGCAGAGAGTGATAAAGGCGATTCTAGGGTTTTAGGCATTAAGTGGAAGACACAACTATGGCGAAGGTTAATGACCGGGGAACTCCGCCAGGGGATCCACCCAATGGGGCGAAAGCGAGCTCTTGGGCTGAGAAGGTTTGTGGAGGATGTAGTGGTGGGCGTTGGAACCCTGAGGATGTTTTGGAGGAGAATTTTGTCGCATATAGGGTTAATGTTTCTTTTCCTGATGGGGTGACTAGGGAAGCTTCTGTGACTATTAATACTGCGGTGTTATCGGCAATGAATGATCTCTAGAAAAATTGTATGGTGGTAAAGGTGCTAGGTCGAAACGTTGGTTTGGTCACGATGAAGAAGAAGCTTATTGATCTATAGAAACCAAGAGGGAATATTGAAGTTATTGATATTCCACGTTCGTTTTTCATGGTCTGTTTTGATGATAATAAGGAGTATTTGGACGCACTTGCATGTGGTCCGTGGAGAGCTTTTGGTAGCTATCTCATGGTGCATGCTTAATCTCCAAACTTTGATCCTACGAGTCATGATATTGTGACAACTCCTCTGTGGGTGAGTCTTTTGAACATTCCTTTGAAATTCTATCATAAGGTAATCCTTATGGGGATTGGTCGTGGCTTGGGAAATCCTGTGCGAGTTGATTATGCAATTCAATATTTAGAGTGGGCTCATTTTGCTTGTATTTATGTTGAAGTGGACTTGTCCAAACCACTGAAGGGTACTATTCTCATTAACAAAGATCGTTACTTTGTTGAGTCTGAAGGTATGTCTAATATTTGTCATATGTGTGGAATTTACAGTCATCTTGGGCAATCTTGTCCTCGAAGAACCTTGGATAATAATGTTCTAGCAACGAACCCTTCTTCTGGTAATTCACAACCTTGTGAGACGCGGCTCCCATAAACAAGACAAAAGGGATAATCGTGAGAATGTTGGACCTTCTTCTTGTGAGAATGTTGGACCTTCTTCTTGTGAGAATGTTGGACCTTCTTCTCGTGAGAATAATGGACGAGCTTTACAGGAGATTTCTGTGAACAATGCAGGTAGAACTGTTCAAACTTTGACAAGGTCAGCAGGTGATAAATCTGATTCCAAGCCAAGCTCAACAGTGGCTGCGAATCCTGCTACTTCTTTGCGTAGTGCCAATATTGAGATCCCACATGTCATGGTTACGACTCTGATTAGAGAGGTTCCAATGAGGTTCTCAGTTTGTAGTTTAGGGAAAGAAAACAGTGGGGTGTTAGTTGATGTTAATTTAGTTAATGTTGCAGGTGGTTTGGTATCTCCGAGGTCAAATTTTTCTAGAGTTAAAAGATAAAGCGGACCAACCAAAAGATTATTTTTTGGCCCGATTTTGAATAAACCAGCACTCTCAGATTCTGATAAACGTCTTCATGTTGAAAGTGGTGTTGTTGGTAGACTAGGAGGTTATTTTCTTTCTTTTGGTGATGTTCCTATGTCGTTACTAGTGGAGAACTTGAATTCTTTGATTCCTGACAAGGAGAAAATGGTCATCGAGTCCGACAGTGTGAGTCAAGATACGACTATGCAAATGGCAGAGCATCCAGGGATAGAGCGGTCTGTAAGTCTCAAGTGGTGCACCCCGATAGTCCTTTCTCGAGCAGTGGTTGTTATAATGATTAATAGTACGTTTTGAAACTGCCGGGGGGCAAGTAAATCCAATTTTCATCGTTCGATCAGGTATTCATTGAAAAAAATTTCTAGTGATTTCTTGGCGTTGTTTGAAACCCATGCTGGTGGGGAGAATGCAGCGCGTATTTGTCGTGGTCTGGGTCTATAGCATTCTCATCGTGTGGATGCGGTTGGCCAACGAGGAGGTATATGAATTCTTTGATGTCCTTGAAAGTCATGTGAAATTTATCCCTGCTCATGTTATGATTGATGGAGAAACCCTTCATATCATCTATGTTTATATTGCGCCCTCTGTTAGTATGCAGAGAGAATTGTGGGGTATTCTTCAGCGAGTTCTTAGTAACATATCAGAGCCATTCATTATCGGTGGATACTTTAATTTAGTTGTTCGAATAGACAAGAGAAGTGGTGGGAATGGTAGACTAACCAGAGACTCTCTTGTTTTTGGACAATGGATTCATGACTCGGGTTTGATAGACATGGGATTTACTGGAAGCACATTTACTTGGAGAAGGGGTAAGTCTAAAACATCATTGCTAAACGGTTAGATCGTATCCTTTTTCTGCGCCCACCAAACTTAAATGGCAAGAGGCAATTGTTAGACATTTACCTTTTCTAGCATCAAACTATTCTCCTTTATACGTTCAGCTATGCCCGAACATTCGGAATGATCCACGCAGGAGACCGTTTCGATTTGAGGTAGGTTGGTTATCTCATGAGGGCTTTAAGGAGCTGTTGATTAATTCTTGGAATTCAGTAGTGTCCACCGCGGATGCCTCATGTGCACTTCAGGGTACTCTTCGTAAATGGATCTGGGAGATCTTTGGAGATATACATCGGAAAAAGGACTCTATTTTATCGACCATTAAAGAGATACATGCGGAAATAGACTCTTCTCCTTCAGATGCATTAGTACAGACAGAGGAAGCGCTAGTTAAACAGCTAGATGAGATCTTGGAACAAAAAGAGATTTTGTGATTTCAGAAATCCGTAGAAAAATGGATTGCATGTGGGGATTACAAATTACTTTCTTCTTCCACACGTCTACAATTATTCGTCATCATAATAAGATTCTGTCGCTTATGAACAATGATGGTGTTTGGGTTTCTGATGGGTTGGAACTTGAATGCATGACCATCAACTTTTATAGACGTCTCTACTCTTTACATGATGTGGAGAAGAATGTGACGAAACTTCCGTCCATAGGTTTCTCCCTGTTGGAGGATTTGGACTTGGTGGATCTTGCCAAAACATTTACGCTAGAGGATGTTTGGAAAACTATTTGTAGCATGGGTAAGTTTAAAAGCCTGGGCCCGGATGGATATCAACCGGTCTTTTACCAAGAGTGTGGGAGTGAAGTGGGGCCTTCAATTACTCGCTTTGTTCTCAGCTTCTTTGTTGTGGGTCAGCTACCAAGTGGGCTTAACGATGCTCATGTGGTTTTTATACCGAAAGTTGGAAAACCCGAGTCACTTAGCAAATTTCGTCCTATTAGCCTGTGCAATATCTTATTCAAGATCATTACTAAGGCAATGGTGTTACGGTTAAAACCTATGATGATGAAGATGATAGGTCCATCTCAATGTAGTTTCTTGCTTGGAAGACTTAGCAGTGATAATATTGTGGTGGTACAGGAGGTTGTTCACTATATAGGATGTAAATTATGTTGGAAAGATTGGATGCTCTTGAAACTAGACCTCAAAATGGCTTATGATCGTGTTTGTGTGGACTTTCTTGAGGACACACTAAAGGCTTTGAAATTACTTAGAGAGTGATCTTCATGGATCATGAGAGTTGTGTCCGAGCCTGCCATGAAAATTCTTTGGAATGGTGAGGTCACGGAAGGCTTTACTCTCCCTAGAGGCCTTTGGCAGGGCGATCCTCTATCTTGCTATCTTTTTGTTTTATGTCTAGAACGTCTTTGCCACCTCATTGATGTGGCGGTAAGTTCCAGTGAATGGAAGCCAGTATATCTTGCTCGCGAGGGTCCAAAATTGTCTCACATTTGTTTCGTGGATAACCTTATATTGTTTACCGAAGCATCAGTTGAGCATATTCACATTATTCGCAAGATTTTGGAATGTTTTTGTGAAGCCTTGGGACAAAATGTTAGTCTTGCAAAGTCCAAGATTTTATTTTCTAAGAATGTGAGTACAAAACTAGGGGATGATATTAGTGCAGTAAGTGGCATTGAGGTTACTAAAGATCTTGGAAAGTATCTAGGTATACCAGTATTACAAAAACATATAAATAAAGAAACATATGGCTATATCTTGGAGAGAGTTTCTTCTAAACTTGCGGGTTGGAAAGCTAATACGTTAAGCTTTGATGGTCGTGTTATGCTAACTATATCAGTTCTCACTTCAATTCTGGTCCATTATATGAGTATGACCTTGTTACCGAAGGCGACGACAAATGCTAGATCATGTCTCTCGAGATTTCGTGTGGGGGATACTCCACACAGGAGGAAAATTCATCTTCTAAGCTGGAAGAATGGTGGTCTTGGCATTAGGGTTTCCAAAGATATGAATCGAGCTTTAATTTCTAAGCTTGGGTGGTGGTTACTAAAGGATGAAAATAGCCACTGGGCTCGTTTGTTGTGAGCTAAATACAAGATTACAGTTGCATCAAATATCTCATGGCTGACCCGTTAAGGCTCAAGTTCATCAACTTAGAAAAGTATACAGTCGGGCAAAAGTACAAAATTTTGGACTGATTGTTGCTCCTTGACAAACCGTTAAAAGACGTGGTTATGCAGTCCTTTCCTTCAAATATATTGCAGCTTCTTGTTAGTGATCTCTGGCATAAAGGAGCGGGTTGGTTGCACCATTTAATTGACCCTTATAAATTACTACTCATGTCAGATTATTGCTTGGCGCTTATATTGTTGATGAAGTCTCAGGTGTTTCGGACAGATTGACATGGAGGGAGTCACGTGATGGCTCTTTCACGATAACATCTGCGTATCGTCTCCTTACTCGTGATAAGGCTGCAAAACCAGATCTGGCTTGTTTCTTTGATCATATATGCACTTCAGCAGTTCTAGAAAGGGTGAGACTCTTCCTTTTGTTAGGTGGTCATCAAGTCTTGCTCACGAATAAGAAAAGACAGTGATGCCACTTGTGTGATTCTAGCACTTTCTCTCTCTGTAGGGGTGCAGAGGAATCGATCATCTATGTGCTCTGAGATTGCCCTACCATGGTGGGTTTATGGAGACGATTAGTCCCGCCTGGTAAACAAGCAACCTTCTTCTCTCAATCGCTTCTTGGATGGTTCTTTACAAATCGTGGTGATCATAATGTGCATGACTCTTGCCTGTGGTCCACTCGCTTCACCATGTGAGTATGGTGGAGGTGGAAATGGAGATGCAAGTATATATTCGGGGATACTGATATATGTAGGGATAAAGTTATGTTTATTAAAAATCTGAGCAAGGAGATTTATGCAGCTAATCTAAAACTCAAGAGTCTGAATGCTCCAAGGGAATGAATTGATAAAGCGATATGTTGGACTCCCCCACAAGATGGATGGGTCTTACAGCAATCTGGGACTTGCTACCGCAGGAGGTGCTCTGCGTTATAACTCATGTTCATGGTTATGGGGTTTTGTAGTTAATATTGGCGTTTGTACAACCCCTTTAGCCGAGATTTGGGGGTTTATCATGGCTTCATCTTGCTTGTGATCGCAAATGAGCTCGTCTTGAGCTTGAAGTGGATTCCAAGATTGTGGTTGGTTTTCTCACAAAATGGATTGGTGCTTCTCACCCCCTCTCTTTCGTGGTATATTTGTGCTATGGCTTCCTCAAAAAGGACTGGTCAGTCCATATTACTCACACGTTCCGAGAAGCTAATAGGCTAGCAGATGGGTTGGCAAATTTGACTTTCACTTTGCCACTAGAGTATCATTTCTTTAGCTTAATTCTAGATTCTATTTATTTTTTAATTAATTGAGGATAATGAAAGACGATCAATTATTCGGTCTATTTGTGTTTATTCAGGACTTTTTGTTTAAGTTAATAGTATAGGGAGTTAACTCTTGTTTCTTAAAAAAAGCTCGAACAATATTTAATAAGATATGATTTTTTTTTGTCAACCTTAGTCTTATAATTAGATCGACAAGGACCGATCCATAGCCAAAGTCCATATTCTAAAATCTTCTTTTTTCCTTCTCTTTGCATCGAGGAAGAATCGAAGTCTGGTGCCTGAGGAAAGCTAAAGTGACCACTTTCACTGGGCCACACGTCCTCGGCAAGATGCGATTTTCTAAAATTGCAAAAATTTTAGCTCCTTTAATGTTTGTAAATTTATTACAAATTTGTTTACTTAAATTAACTTACCTACCATACACTAGTATTATTACTTGGTTAATTTTTTTCTTCTAAATTTGGCTATATACCTAACGAACACTAGTATTATTAGTTAATTAATTTCTTTTTATCTTTGGTTGTATACCAAACTCATTAGTATTAAATTGAGCTAAGTCAACCAAAACACAATTGGACATGTGTAACCAAATGGAGTCATTTATTTTCCTAGTAACCAAGTTCAGAAAAAAGCGTAGATCCAGAGGCAAATAAAAACATACACAAACACCAAAAGTCAAGAAATAAGAAAAATAAAATAAAGCTTCAAGTTCTCGTTTACACTTTCATGTTACAGAAACAAAAAGATCACCGACACATACACAAAAAATAATCAATTAATAATTAAAATTCAATGTTAAATAAATATTAACAATATTGACGCTTTTTCTCTCCGTCACACTATAACAACACTCGAAGTCTCTCTCTTTTTTCTCTGCCGCTTTTCTGCTTTGATTCTCAATAACACCAAAAAGGAAGGAAGAGAAGCGAAGTTCGTTCGAATCCCAATATAGACATTTTATTCACAACAAGCAGAACTAGACGAAGAACCAGTCTTTCCAACTTCTTCCTTAGATCCGAATCTCGCTCTTTTTCTCCATTTTTCTATTGAATGACCCTCGATTTTACCCTCTCTTTCTCATTTGATCTTGATCTGTTTCTCCCCGTCTCCTCCAAATCTCGTAGCTACTGGTGAGCAGATTTTTCTTTTATGTTTCTCTCATTTCTTCCTTTGTTTGGTATCTGAAGCTTTCTATAGAACTAGGTTTCGGGTTATTACGTATACGAATCGTTCAATTCAGAATTCCTATTTTTGTTTGAGATGTGAATCGATTGTTTTTGGTATGTGTTGTATTATCTTCTAAAATTTAATTGATGTTTCTAGTTTGATACTTGTTGATAAGACATCATGAATTGTTCTGTGTCTCTCAAATCAGATCCATCATTAGTAACTTTTAGATTTTCGTAATGGCATTAACCAGGATCTATTAGTTGATAGAAGGAACAAATTCTAACTAGCTTATTGGGGACCATGATAATGGTCACGTTGTTTCAGATTCTTTTGGCTCCGGATGCTTCTTCCTGTGTTTTATAAATTTCTTACGTATATTGAGAATAACAGTCACATATTGCTGTGATTGGAAGGCAAATCATTGGTTCTTGATACTGAAGTTTTAGTTTTGTTGCGTAGAGTCTCTTGTCTTTGGAGTCATCACTATAAACAAAGGCAATGAGGGGAAGATCTGACGGAGGGAAAAGAAGGCCGGTGATTGTTTTAGTCTGTGTTGCAACGGTTGTACTAGTTTTTATATATCTGTTTTCTGGTTCTTCTAACCATGGGGCATCGGCTATTGAGTATGGGAGGAAACTTGGTTTGGGTGGGGATGACGATGACAGCAAGAGGGATGGTATCTCTAGCTCGTTTTTTGTAGAAGATGGAGGCAATGGTTTCACACCAAGAAGCTTTCCTGTGAGTTCTTAGACATTTGATTTATTTGCTTACTCTTCTCTGTCCAATTGATGATTGGACAATGTGGTTTGATATTGTTAATACTCTTGTTTATGCAAAGGTGTGTGATGACCGGTACTCTGAGCTTATTCCCTGCTTAGACAGGAATCTCATATACCAAATGAGATTGAAGCTAGACCTGTCTTTGATGGAGCACTATGAACGCCACTGCCCTCCTCCTGAAAGGCGATTTAATTGTTTGATTCCTCCTCCTCCAGGATATAAGGTAGGTTGTTTCTCTAGCTCTTTTAATATGATCACTTTCCTGTTATAATTTGTTCATGTTTGAAGCTTTTTTCTCTGTTTATACATCTAGATTCCAATCAAGTGGCCGAAAAGCAGAGATGAAGTTTGGAAAGTGAACATTCCTCATACTCACCTTGCGCACGAGAAGTCTGACCAAAACTGGATGGTTGTCAAAGGAGATAAGATCAATTTCCCTGGTGGCGGCACACATTTTCACTATGGTGCTGATAAGTATATTGCATCAATGGCAAATGTAAGGCTTTTACTAGATCTTATGTGCAACAGAGATATACCATCTCCAATTACTTATCTCAATCTTTGGAACTGCAGATGCTTAAATTTCCAAACAACATTTTGAACAATGGGGGAAGGCTGAGGACATTTCTTGATGTTGGCTGTGGTGTTGCAAGCTTTGGAGGTTATCTTCTTTCATCAGATATTATGACAATGTCTTTGGCACCAAATGATGTTCATCAGAACCAAATCCAATTTGCTCTTGAGAGAGGGATTCCTGCATACCTGGGCGTTCTAGGGACCAAGAGGCTACCATACCCAAGCAGATCTTTTGAACTTGCACATTGTTCACGATGCCGTATCGATTGGCTTCAAAGAGATGGTATTCTATTGCTCGAGCTAGACAGGGTTCTAAGACCTGGTGGCTATTTTGCTTATTCATCTCCAGAAGCATATGCACAAGATGAAGAAGATCTCAGAATTTGGAGAGAAATGAGTGCTCTTGTTGGACGTATGTGTTGGACTATAGCTGCAAAAAGAAATCAAACTGTAATCTGGCAGAAACCTATGACAAATGATTGTTATTTGAACAGAGAACCTGGAACCCAGCCTCCTCTTTGCAATTCTGACAGTGACCCCGATGCTGTGTATGGTGTAAACATGGAACCCTGCATTACTCAATACAGTGACCGTGAGTTTTCATTCTTCTTCACACGCTTGTCATATAACATATCTGAGAGCGTATGCCCACTAAATCATTTTCTTGGCGTTTGTATTAGATGACCACAAAACCAAGGGAAGTGGATTGGCTCCATGGCCAGCTCGGTTAACCTCTCCTCCTCCTCGGCTAGCAGATTTTGGATATTCCACCGACATGTTTGAGAAGGATACAGTATGTTTAGGCCCATAACCTTTTTAAATTGTTGCAATCAAAGCTCCAATAACATAGAGGCTTTATTAACTGTAAATTCTTGCTTGTCTATACAGGAAACGTGGAGGCAGAGGGTAGATACTTACTGGGATCTCTTGAGTCCGAAAATTCAATCAGACACTGTGAGGAACATAATGGATATGAAAGCAAACATGGGTTCCTTTGCTGCTGCTCTGAACGATAAAGATGTTTGGGTTATGAATGTTGTTCCTGAAGATGGACCTAACACACTTAAACTGATATACGACAGAGGTCTGATGGGTGCTGTACATAGCTGGTCAGTTTCTACCCTTGACCTTTCACTTAACCAAAATCCATTAGTATCTATCGTCCTCTATATGTTACTTATCGTATTTATCATTTCGCAGGTGTGAAGCATTCTCAACTTACCCCAGGACATATGATTTACTCCATGCTTGGGACGTCATATCTGATATCAAGAAGAGAGGTTGCAGCGCAGAAGATTTGCTTTTAGAGATGGATCGCATTCTTCGTCCAAGCGGATTCATACTCATAAGGGATAAACAATCAGTGGTCGACCTTGTGAAGAAGTATCTCAAGGCTTTGCATTGGGAAGCAGTTGAAACCAAAACGGCTCCAGAATCAGACCAAGACTCGGACAACGTCATACTCATTGTTCAGAAGAAGCTGTGGTTGACAAGTGAAAGCCTCAGAGACTTGGAGTGATGATGGATGATGATGAGGCCAAAAACTGCCTCCAACACAAAACACAACATTCACAAGAGATTTCTTTCTTGGGAGAATCAAATCGAAACATACAACGAAGAAAATTCGTTTTATAGCATCAATTTAACGTTGTTTTTTGTCCTTTTATCTTTCTTTACATATTCATATATGTTGTTTGTATGGTTCGGTAGAGATAACTAAAGTTTCTTATCAATTTAAACTCTTTTTGGTGCAATTTTATGTATTAAATCATTGATTTAAAGATATATATAACCTTGAATTGTTCATAACAAAAAAAAACTAGAATTCATTATATTGAATCTCTCTAAGCTCTTTAGAACATTAAAAGAAGAAAATTGAAAAGAAGCGTGATTGAAGCGAAGGCATGCGTGATATTTACTTAGTCTCATTATATAACGCAGAAGTAACTTTACTGTTGTTGGAAGATATCTTTAAGTTATGTCGCAAGCAAAATTGGCGATGATGATTGTTGTAAGATGTAAAAGGAAATAATTAAGTATAATTGCATTTGATGATTATATCATTTTTTTGGCCCAAAAGGAAACTAAACATGTGAAATTATTCTACAATTTTTTGTCTTGTGGACACAAAGTTGAGGCTGTTGTCCAATTCTCTAAGTTAACTCCCAGAATCTGTGCCCCATTTTTGGATTATATTTTATCCAAATAAATGATATTGACATTTATTAGCCATTAGGCCATGAGTCCATGACAATAACATATACATTAATTCATTTTATAACTAAGCTCATACAACAATAATTATATATATTGCAAAACCTTTTATCAAAAAAAAGCCAATTATATATAAATATAAACATTTTAGTTGTTTATTTCTTTGTATATATATATATATATATTGTGTGTGTGTTTCATCATCAATTGACTCAATATGATTAAATAAAAATTATAAAATATATATAGGAGTATATATTTAAAATCCATGAATAAATTTTTTTAAGGAACTATTGTTAGATTTCAACATAATAACTTGTTTAATTGGGATTTTAATAATATTTTACATGGACTAGACATGTGTTTTTGTGTGTTTTTCTTCTATATTGTATCTAGCTCTGGGTATTTTACCTGAACCCTAATCGAACCCGACTCGAAATATAATATCTGAATCCGAACCGGACCCGACATAAATACCTTAATGGATCCTAACTTTTTAGATCCAAAAATCTGGACCCGAACCCAAACCGAACTGAGAATTGAATGGGTACCCGAAAAGCTTAATATATATTTTTAAAAAATATCATTTATATTTAGAGTTTTAATCATTTAAATATTTAAATTTAAAATTATAAACCTTAATATATTAGTATTTTAAGATCAAATTAACCAAAAATATTTAAAAATCTTTGTTAATTTTGATTTTAAGCATTTTTTTAATTAAATACTTATTAGTTTTAAATTTTAAAAAATGAATTATATAGAAATATCCGGATCCAAACCGAACCCAAAATTGTTTAGGTCTTTATATACATACCCAAACCGATTCGAACCCGGAGATAGCCGAACCGAACCGAACCCTATAAAAAAATACCCGAACGGATCCTAAATCTCTAGATCCGAAAATCCGAACCTGAATAGATCCAAACCGAATTCGACCCAAAACCCGAAATGCCCAGACCTAATTGTATCTTTATAAATTTTCTAATACATAAATCTACCTATTCATATATTTTGCATACTTCTTTTTTACAAAGATGGTTATTGGAATTTTTAAAGAAAATATTACACAGCCGAGTTGCTCTCAATCTGGTGGTTAGGATGATCCAGCTAATGATTTGGCACCAGGGTTTGATTCATACCCGCTATATTATGGTAGCTTAAAAATGAATTTTAGAAGTGCGTTTTAGACTATAGATCAGACCTTATCGATCTAATGTTTGACAAAAAAAATATTACAGATGTAATTAATTGATTGGATGCATATTAATTTTTTCGAATATCCGTAATGTTTTGGAATTATATTTTTTAAAAAATAAAAAATAGCTTTTTTTGGTCGGCAAGATAATTAAAATAGTTATAACAACAAAAGTTGTATGTTTTTAAAAGATACAACAACAAAAATAGTATTTTTTTAGACTGATTTACGTATTGCTGTTGTAGGAAGCGTTGCAATTATACGCGTTACGTTCATACATCTAAATTTTACACAAAAATACAACAAAATTAATTAATTAATTTCGGAAAAGATATGAATGTGATACAGACCTACAAAAAGTTTGGCAAACACAAAATGGTCCCCTAGGTTACTCTCCCCCACCTCAAAGCTGTTCATATCGCCATTCAAATATCGTGATAATCAAACCCTTCTCCTCTTCAAACTCTTCAAATGTTTTCTTTTTATACATAAAGTTGCTTCTTCTTTTTTGAATTCGGATTGTTTTGGCGTATAAGCATTGCACACAAATTATTTTCAAAAATTTAAGTGCTCAACAGTTATATAGATATATGTATTATTAAATTATGTTATATATTGTAATAATATGATTTTTATTAAAATATGTATATATATGTATATATATATATATCAGAAGAGCACATATGATGATTTTTTTTTTTACTTATTCTTCTAGGATTATAAGTAAGGAAACTGTTCGAACTAGATCTAATACGAGAAGTTAAGTCCACGATTCTGATTAAAAGATGGAAAATTGGGTAATGATTCTTTTAGAGTTTTGAAGAAAAAGAAGTGTATTGTGAATATGATAATTGCTGAGTACAATATATTGCTTAAAAGCTAGTGCCAAAAAGCGGATCCCTTATTTGAATGACCTGCTATTCTATATAGATCATAGAGGCGGTTACAAAGTAGATTGAATAAAGAAAAATATACAAATTTCTAGATAAGATCGTATCTAGAAGATACTTGCTAGATTTTTGGAAATTTTCCATGTCGGAATAGGAAATTTCTATTTCTTTGTCTGCTGACATGTCGTCCGACTTCCTTCAAGCTTCCGAGAAAGAATTCTTCTGAGTTGAGACTTCGATAAACTTGCCGAGTTCAATACTTAGAATTTGGCCCATTGTTTTCCGTGGACCGAAGTAGGATCTCGGATCCACTTCCAACAATTGTTCCCCCAGACTCGGAAAACTGTTGCCGAGTTTCCGAGTTGGGAAGTTCTCCGCTTCTAAAATCTTTGGTTCACGTGTCATTCCGCGATTGGTTTATTTGAGGCAGTTTTCTTGGTTTCCGTAAGTCATCATTTCGCGCTGATTTGCCTTTCGTTACTTTTCTATAAATACCGCTTCAATTTCTTATTTTTTACTTCCGTCCGAGATTAACGAGGTAACTTCTCTCTCTTCTTTCTCTCTCTTCTTTCTCTCTCTTCTTTCTCTCTCTTCTTTCTCTCTCTTCTTTCTCTCTCTAATTTAATTTCCGAGTTGGTTTACTTTTTTTTATAAGCCATTGCCATGGAGATGGATAGATCTGAATCTAGTTTCGAAAATTCTGATTCTGGTTCCGATTCTTCTTCAGCTTCTAGTAGTAGGACCCACGATTATGTAGATATGTACTTCTTCAATAGTCCGCTTAACGATTTAGGTGACTGGTACGATGAACTCGATGTTGGGCCATTGATCATCAATTTGAAGAGACTTGAAAAACTCTATGCTGCGTGTCCCGAGATGGAAGATATTGATATTAAACTTCCAAACTCTAGTACCCGACCTTGGACTCCTCCAGAGGGATATGTCGCCATCTATGACTGGAGGTTTACGGAATCCAAAGTGTGGTTTCTGATCCTGGATTTCCTCCCTAGGTACTGTTATGCTCGGAGGATTGCAATGACTCAGCTTGGAGTTTCTGGAGTTGCAAACATCGTGGGGGTTCTGATTCTTCGGCAGCAAGGCGAGTGTTGATGTTTCAACTTGGTTGTTCGAGGACATAACTAATTTCTGTGAAGTCAAGGCCTCAAAAGGGACGTTCTTTGCCAAGGCCAAAACTAGCTTTCAATTTTTTAACAAGCCGAATTCTAAAGTTACCGATTGGAAGAATCAGTACTTCTTCGTTCTTCCTGGAAAACGTTTTTCATCCACGGAAACCTCTGGAGTTTTGTACTTCCTAGGCCAGAAGACCTGGTAGATTTCTAGGAATGACGATGTTTTGCCTTTACTTATCTCCCAGATACTTAAGTTTATTTCTTTTGTTTTGTAGTTAAGCATCTGTCCGCCGCCGTTCGTCCTCGTCTCCCTAAGCACCGGGAAATGTTGGACAAACGTTTCGGCGTTCCCCGACTCAAATGAAAGTTTTTGGCTGACGACCTTCTCAAAAAGACTGCTTCTCGTTAGCAAAGGAGTAAATCATTGGTTCTTCTATAAACGGAATTTGCACTTATATTCTTGAATTGATGTTTGATTGCTACTCATTTTTTTAGGAGTTCTGCAAGCTGATATGAGGTAACGACTTCACCATGCCCAATGGTTTTGGTGGCCTAGATACCATTTTTGGAGAAGTCCCGACTTCCCCTACTGAAGTCGGCACTCTCCCACCTGCTGACTTTGTTTTTGAAAAGGACTTGGCTGCCGTGGTGCAGCCAGCTACTGTTTCCGAGACTCCTGTTATCGACTTGGAGTCTCAAAAAGTTGAAATTTCAGCCTCTGAGGCTAGGGCTGATCTTCCCGAGAAGATCAATAAGGGTTCCATGGGTTCCCCATCTTCTAAGAAGAAGATGATGAAAACCCTCGTCAAGGTTCGGGATCCCAAATCCCCGACGTCCTAATCTAGTTCCTCGGGTCTGAAGAAAAAGACAGAGAAGAAGAAGTCGGCAGCTAATCCAGCTGTTAAAGGTAATATTTCTCGAAAAATCTCTTGAGGTTGCTCGAAAGGATACCAACAAACGCAAAGAGCCTCTTCCTCCTCCCGAAGTCCCCTCCAACAAGAGGAGCAAAGCATATGGGGACTTCTGTTTCAAATACGCCTTTGAAGAGCCAGCGCCGATTAAGGATTACGAGATGGAAAGCGCCGACTTAATACCCTTTCTTAGAGATTCTATCGAGGCTCTTCCTCCTGTCTTCGAGATGGTCAACCGGGAGGAGTACATCGCTATGGCAAAGTCGACTTGGCTAATTTCTGAATTTTTTGTTTTAGCTCCCTTCCCTTTTTTTAGAAGATTGCCTAGATTAATTGAGTTCTCTTGGGGGGGAAAGAGAAGGTGATGGCTACTGAGGCCGATAATGCCCGCCGGTTAAGTGAGATGTCGAAGTAGCTAGAGAAATCTCACCAGGAGGTGGTGGAGGCTAGATCTTCTTTGGTGGTGGTTCAGACTGATCTAAATCGGGTAATATCCAAGTTAGAGGCGGAGCGCTTGAAATCTCTGAGGTACGAAAAGGAGAAATCTGCTCTTAAGGATGCTTCAAGGTCTGCTACCAAGCTTTGAGATGATGCATTCCGGGTGGCAGAGAAGCACAACGTGCCGTCTCCTCTCTTTAGGATGGCATATGCTCGTTTAAAGGTAAAGCTAAATATTTTTAATCTTTTACATGTTTGAAATATTGACGAGTTTTCTTTTGTTTCAAGTTCCTTGGTTGATAGCCTTAAAAGCATCACAGACCGTTTCGATTTCCTTGATGCAAGCTTGACTAACTGCTTGGGTTATGCTCAGATGACCATCTCCTGCATCGCTTGCTGAGTAAGAAGAACCCGGTTGATGCTGAGATTATCTCTTTCGGGGCTTCCACTCTTGCTTATGCTAAGGCCCTTGTTGAGAAGGAGGTTGTCAAAGCTCTTCATCCAGATGACTTGGTTATGCCAACCTTCGAGTTCTGCGAGTCTCCCGAGCTGGAGGAAGCAACTTTAGCTCGGAACGAGGTGCTTGCGTTTTGGTCTGATCCGAATAAGGTAGATGTGCCCGGGACTGAAGACTGTCCAATGGTTAGTGTAAAAGATTTCAAAATTGTATATGTTCCTATTTGAGGTTTCGCCCGGTATGGCTCAAACAAAGATATTATTTTTTTCAAAGTAGAGCAGACCGGGACTGGTGCTTAGTTTTTTTCTTCTTTTTTTTGTCGTAAAAACATATTCATTACCTTTTATGAGAAATTTGTAAAAACATTGCTTATTATATTTAAATGTATAATATTCCGTTATTCTCCTTTGTTTTGAAAAATTTTGAGGTTCACTCAATAAGGTTTTAAGACTCAATTAATTATGATCAAGATCTTTTTGCTTTGGCAGAGCTTAGTTGACTCGTCTTATTTTTGTGCTAGTTTTATGTTTTCGAGCAAAAGTTTGACTCGGCGAGATTTTGACTCGGCTTGGTTTGTGTGAGTTTTCTGACTCGGCTAAATATGAGCGAGATTTTAGGGACTCGGCGAGGTTTAGACTCAGCTTGGTTTGTGCGAAGTTTTTAACTCGGCTAGGTATGAGCGAGATTTTAGGGACTCGGTTAGATTTCGGACTCGGCTTAGGTACAAGCAAGATTTTAGGGACTCGGCGAGATTTATACTCGGCTTTAATTGTTATTGACTCGGCTAAGTATAAGAGAGATTTTAGGGACTCGGCAAGATTTAGACTCGGCTTAAATGTTAATACCTTTGCCTTGCCAAAGATTTTATAGAATAGTTTAACGAGTCTATGAACTCGGCGGGAGTTTAAGACTCGACTTTTGACTGACCTTTCCATTGTGAGAATGTTTTTGTTTAAGGACTTGATCTCGTATAGCCAAGAACTTGTTCTCGACTAAGTGTGAGAATTAGATCCCGTGTTTATTTGTGAGAAAGAGGTATTGGTTTTAAGATTTGCGAGAGTTATATCTCAACTTTTGTGGGAAAATGCTATGTTTTGATTTTGCGAGATATTAGGTCCCGACTTTCAGTGAGGTTTGGGACTTGGTTCTATTATTTACAAGTTTAGAGACTCGACGAGGTTTTAATACTTAGCTATATAGAATAGGATTTTATGACCCGTTGAGGTTTTAAGACTCGACTTTTGGATGTCTTTGCGAGAATTTGATCTCGTATTTTCGGGAGTTAGAGTGTAACCTTTATTTTTTTTTTTAATTATTTTTTTTTGAACCCGAGATGGGAACTTATAAAAATTTTATTTAGTTATAGCTGCACCCGAAGGCAATCTACGTACCCCATAGGGATCAAGCCAATACGTATATCTGATTACATAATTACTTAGATGAGGATGCGTCTAGTAACGCATTTAAATCGCCGAGTCGACTTATCTTCAATAGTAGTATCATTTCAAGTTAATGGAGTTCCAACTTTGCTGAACCATCTCTCTGTCCATAGTCGCGATCTTGTAGACTCCTAGTTTTACGATTTCGCAGATGATATACGGCCCTTCTAAGTTGGCACCTAGTACTCGGAGAAATGCTTCATTGTGTTTTTCCTCCAAGTCGTCAATGCTGGTTTCCATTGCTTTATTGTTTGAACTTTTATCTTTGGAAAAGCGTTCTCGACGCATAGTTGGTACCACTACTTCTGCTGGGGCCATTGCGTCCATTACGTGAGAATGGGAGAAAGGAGTTCGTTCGGTTGAGCATCTTGGTGTTGTCCGATGCGACCACAATATGCCATCCAACTCGGAAGCTAATTTCCTTTCTTTTTCGAAAGCCTTTTCTTTATTCCATCTATGATCTGCTTCTTTATTGCCTCGGCTTGCCCGTTTCCTTGTGGGTTTCGTGAAGTGGATTTGCTTACTCGGATGTTCCATATGGAACAAAAGTAAGTGAACTTCACTGAGGTGAATTGAGACTCGTTGTCTGTTACAATCTCGTAGGGTAACCCATGTCGGCAAATTATAGTCTTCCACACGAACTTGACTACATTTTGTTCTAAATGTTGGATCAACTTGTCTCGGATCGACTTACTCAGGTTAACCCTAATGCTGCGTATTTGGACGGGTCTGTTAGGTCGATGTTGACAAGTTCATCGCTAGATTGATCTGGCTTTTTTTGGAATGGGAGGTTCCGTCTATGCTTTACTTTTCACAGTCGCCGTGATCATGCATGATTTGTTCCGTAAGTTCAACTCGGCGATAAAACATGTCCGGGACATCTTTTGTTTTCCTTGAAGCGTGTAAACTCCTTCGCTTATCGGGATCTTCAAACACTGATGGTAAATTGACGAGATCACTTTCATCGTATGAATCCAAGGTGTCAAGTATCATATTATAGATTGGCGGTTTATCCACTACCAAGAACTTGATCCATCTGGTAATTGTGGAAACTCGGACTACTAACTTGATAGTTCCGATTGCATTTATTGTGCTTCCGTCGAATGCAGTCTGCATTCTTTCCACTAGTTTTAGTTGTGCGTCTGGTTAAGCCATCTTATCCAATGTCTCATTAAAGATTAGATCTACCGAGCTGCATGTATCAATGAGAATCTAAGATACGTCGCAGTCGGCTACTTGTAATTTGACGACTAGCAGGTCGTTATGTGGGAAGCTTACTCCTTCAACATCCTTTGCGGTGAATGTAACTTCCGAATCGAGCGGTCCTAAGCTTTCTTGGACTGGATCAAGGTTGACTGCTGCTACAACCTTCCGTTCATACCTCTTGATTGAGCTTATGGTGTCGTCACAAAATTATAATCCTCCCATGATTACATTGACCTTTACTCTTGGGGATCGTGATTCTTCGGTCTCCTCATCTTGTTTTTGCCGTTTTGGTTTTCCTTTGGCACTACTGTCTTGGTTTGCCGCTTTGTAAGCTACTTCTCGCAACTCGGCTTCATTTCGATTTTGTGCTTTGAACTTTTGAGTTTCTTCTTCTGAAAGATTCAACTCTCCTTTGATAAATTTCTCGGCAAGTAGTTCTTGCAGCTGTTTGCACTTTGAAGTGGAATGACCGGTCCTATTGTGAAAGGCACAATATTCACTTCGGTTGTAAGTGTTGTTGAACGGCTTCTTACGAGCTGGACTGTCAGTTTCACCTACTTGAAAAGTTGTTGCCGAGATCACTTTTCTTCTGTAACTATGTTGTCTCGGCTCATGGTATTCTTTTTTCGACTCCTTAGCTCATGAGTCTCTATGAATTTTTTGTATTCTGGCGAGGATTTGCTTCTCCTCTACGTAGGGCACCTTATTCTTGGTCCCTGATTTACTAAGACCCTTTTTAGCCTTGGTGCGAAGGGCGAGTTTCGAGCTTGAGTTAAAATTTGCCCAATCTCTGGTGCCGAACTGGTAGCTTGATGGAACTGAGACCGCATGTCCTCCATCATTCTATATACGACTGCTGCATCCATTGTAGTCGGCGTTTGTTGTCCTGACGCGTTTGGCGTTGTAGTCTGCCCAGGTGCCGTCATGTTGGTTGGTTGTGGACTCGGTATTGTTCCAAACAGATTTCTTTGGACACTAGCCAATACTTCTCCATCTAGGCTGTTGTTTTGCGTAAACAGGAGGCTACTCTCGTTTAGACGAGACTCAATTATGTCGAATCTTTCCGAGTTTCTTTGATCGGAAGCTTCGAATTGTGCTATCATGTTGCGCACCAAATTTTTAATCGAAAGTGGTCCTTGAGGCGGATTGGGGAGGACAGCAACTTTGTGAGAGTTTTCTCAGTTCTCCTCCTGAGTTTGAACATATTTCAAAGACGATCCGAGAGTCGGATCAGTATTTTCTTGGAGGTTAAGGTTCCTCCTTTCGGGTGAGCTGATGGTTACTTCGTCTTCCACCATCCTTTGTTTCGTGTGCACTCCTTGTTCCTGTGTAAAGAATTCCTTCGATGGCTTCCCCATAGACGGCGCCAACTGTTCAAACCGGGTCTAGCACAAGGAGCTAAGTCCACGATTCTGATTAAAAGAGGGAAGATTGGGCAAAGATTTTTTTAGAGTTTTGGAGAAAAAGAAGTGTATTATGAATAGGATGATTGCCGAGTACAGTATATTCTTTAATGTCTAGTGCCAAAAAGTGGATCCCTTATTTGAAGGACATGCTCCTCTATTTATAGACTATAGAGGCGGTTACAAAGTATATTGAATAAAGGAAAATATACAAATTTCTAGATAGGATCGTATCTAGAAGATTCTTGCTAGATTTTCGGAAATTTTCCATGTCGGAATAGGAAAATTTCCATTTCTTTGTCTGCTGACGTGTCGTCAGACTTCCTTCAAGCTTCCGCGTGCTTCCGAGAAAAAATTCTTCCGAGTTGAGACTTTGATAAACTTGCCGAATTCAATACTTAGAATTTGGCATATTGTTTTCCGTAGATCGAAGTAGGATCCCGGATCTACCTCCAACAAAAACTATATACATATAATTCAATATAAATGATTCAAAAATATATCAAAAGTATCATATTAGTAAATTTTGATTATTCTTGGTTTTGTAAGTTAGAGAAAAAGTGTGTTAAATTTTCCTAAAACTATACACCTATAATGATTTATGGAATTTGTAATTTTTTGGTTACAGTTGGAAAAAAACTATCACTTGGGACAAGATCACAAAAAAAGCATTCAGTAGTAGGAAAAATGTTTCGAGCATTGGTCGATTAGAAGTGCCACGTGTTAAACGCAGACTGCATTTCCGGCGGACATCATCTAGGCTTTTGATTTTTGATTTTTTATTCTACTGGATATGTATTCTATTGATAAAACCATCAAGTAGAATTTGTGAAATAATGTTTAGACAGTTGAACCATAGATTGAACGCAAACATTACACTTTTAGTATATGTAAAAAAATTATTTTCTCATGAATTTATATACATATTTTGGTGAAAAACTTTGCTCACTTGTTAAACAAATCCATCGCATTAACCAATTTTTAAAAAATAAAAATATCAACCAATTTGCACAAATCATCTCAAATAATAGTTACTACTAATTTGTCATTTTTTTATTTATAAGTGAATACAGTTGATGACAAAATTATGCAGTTATAATCACATCTACAAAAATCTTTATAGAACAAAAATATGAAAATAAATAATGTACATAACATCTTTTAAACTCCAGTTAGATTTATTTTGACACACATAAATTCTTAGTTACAATTTTTTATATACACTAAAACTTATCTTGTTGCCTGACAAAGTTTGATACATTTCGACTTGTATGATCATTACAAAAGAGATGATAAAAGTTTTTGTAAACAGGTTTGGAGAAAGTGTCCAGGTTTGAAGAGCTGATAAACATTGGAACATAATTAATTAATTTGTTGTTTCTTCTAAACCAAAACGTGGACATGGTTCATCACAAAAGAGAAGAAATATCACTATTATTTAGGCAGATGTGACTGATGACCGAAAAAATTCATAGGTGCACTTTGAAGGGAAGAAAACAAAGGTGATA
Source organism: Lepidium africanum (assembly GCA_900406405.1). Taxonomy (NCBI): domain Eukaryota; kingdom Viridiplantae; phylum Streptophyta; class Magnoliopsida; order Brassicales; family Brassicaceae; genus Lepidium; species Lepidium africanum. The sequence continues at coordinate 21,202 of OVAX01000950.1, read as the reverse complement.
GTAGAGTATTAATATGAGTTAGTTGGATCAATTTAGTTTAGTTTGTTAGTGAATTAGATCAACTCAGCTCATTTATTAAATAACTTTTAACATATATGCTCACGTTCAAATAATTTAAATCGTGAAAGCTATTATATAAATGATAAATGATCTAGCTTGCGAGTTAGCCAATCAAATAATAATAATAAACAATAATAATAAGAATAATAATTAAAATTTAAAATTATTGGAAAGAATCCTATAAATCAATAACATAATTCTAAATTTTAAAGTTAATGAAATATCCAAATAAAACTAATATTTTGACTATCTTATATGAATAGAGTTAAAAAGTAAAATGAACTAAAATGAAATAAAATTTAATAGGATAATTCATGTTTATATCAAGACCTTCAATCATTGTTAATTCCGGCTTTTCCCTACGCCTACTAACAGATTGATACCAAATAGTATAATATTTATTATTTATAGGATGATTTCTATTTTCTAAAAAAATAGTTTTAGTTTTGTAAAAAGAAAATTTCAATAGACAAAAGAACAACAAGTTCCATTTAAGTTAGAGAATGGTGATTTTTATAAACTAGCTCGTGCTAACTTCATTTACATAATTTGCAAGTTAAATTAGACTCAGTTTATTATCATATTTATTAAATGAGGCTAAAAACATAGCTATGTTAGTCTAAAATTAAGCTAAGCGAGCGAGTTCATGAACTAATAACTAATATTAACTCCTTGAGATGATACATACTAATATCAAAATATATAGAAAAGCAATCAGAAATTATCATGTTTATCTATACATAAATAAATTATTCATTTTTGGCATGCAAATTAATACATTATTTTTAATTTTTTAAATTTTATTTTTGACAGATTATGATACATTTGGACTTGTTTCTAGTAGTTATTAATTTAAAAGAAACAATATATTGAGCTTTTATGTCTACAAATACAGTATACGTTTAAACTAACAGATATTTAAAATATTTATAACATAAATATTTTGTATATTAATTTCTTTCTGTTTGAGAAAAAATTCTATATATTATTTGAGAAGTTAAATATAGAAAATTTAAAAACTTATTAGTTGGTAACTTTTTTTTTTGGTATGATATTAGTTGGTAACTTATCAACACTAATGCCCTTAGAACGAATATATAATATGGTTACACATTTTCTTCAAATATATTCAATACAGCATTTTAATATTTTGCATAAATATTTAAAGTTATGGCATCAATAGCTATATATTTTGCTTATAATATATTGAGAATGCTTAATTAACGAAAAAAAAAAATCTTAACAAGCTAGTTTTCTTGACTAGCATAAAAATAATTTTAATTTTTACTGTTTTCTTACAATAGTTTTCAATTTTTGAATTATATTTTTCTTGTCGTAATTAAGTTCTTCAACCGCCAAGCTGCTCTAAATCTGGTGGTTAGGATGATTCAACTAATGACTTGACAGCATAGTTCGATTCCTACCCGCTGCAATATGGTAGTTTAAATAAAGATATTAAACGTAGACTTTAGGTTATGGATCGGGTTTTGTCGATCTAATGTTGACAAAAAAATTAAGTTCTTCAACAATAACAAAATTTGGAATAATTTATAGGAAGTACAACAATAACTAAAGTATTAAAATTGGGGAGGTATATTGGTTCAATGATTTGGGATGAAGTGAGGTGGATAATTAATTACTAGTAGTATCTATATATGTCTACATCAAGATAAGGTAACATATGTTTTATTATAATAATTGAGATCTAAATAATCAAACATCCTAATCCACAATTAATGTCAAATATTTTGAGGTTGAAACCAATTTCCAAAAGAACAAAAGTAAATTTGCCCAGTCTCTTTGTAAGTTCCAAAGCAAGAAGAGCAGTTAAGTTATGTGTATAGTCTCTTTGTAATTTATACACATCAAAAGCAACGAAAGCTTCAAACTTTCCTTTCTCTTTTCTCTTTTAACTTCAATTTCATCTACCCTTTAAATTATCCAAGGAAAAGAGAAGAAATTGAGGAATCAAATTCCCTGGATTCGAGGGTTCTTCTCCTCTCCTCTCACTTGTTCTATCTCTCTGTCTCTGCTCTTCTTTTTGTGTTTCAATTCTCACACGCTTGTTCTTGAGGTTTGTTCAGTGTGTCTCCTGCTTTATGGGAATTGTTTGGTTTGAATGTTTGCTGCATTTTTATCAACTTAACTTATGGTTCAGGATTGATTTCTGAATTAACGCTGTACTCACATTCTTTCAATTCGATTTGGCGTGGCTTTATGCCTTTAACTTCAACTCATCATGTTATTGAGTTTTGTTTTGGTTAATTAGTGACGGGGAGTTCTCAAAATTTGGTTTGAAGATATATGTTTGATTTAGGAATATACTGTTACGGTTGGCTAGTGAAAAAGTTTCAGAAACTGGTGAGAGAAAAAGTTTTCAACTTTTTTATCGTTTTAGGTTATTATCAGTACCAACTCACCGTTTGGTATGAGTTCACGAGACACTAGGCATTTCACTATCTCAATTCAATGCTCAGAATTGATTGAGTTTTTAGTTAGAGTTGAAGCTTCTGGTTTAGCTTAACGCTTTCTCTGGTTTAGCTTAACGCTTTCTCTGGTTTTTTCTTGTTGTTGATTTGTATCAATTGGCCATACTATGGATATGCTCTTTTAGATGCCATGGAGTCACTGTTAATGTGTATATCTATTTGTAGGTGTAAGGCACTCAAGAACTCTGTCCAGTCGTGTGACTTGTGAACATTGCTGTTGTACATAGCTTGAGTAGAGGTCATAGTTCGTGCTAATCAAAGTGCTAAATTTTATACAAAGCACGTATCCCGATATTTGGTGTGGGATCGACTTAAGGGGAAGTGATGGATACAGCCAGAGCTTGGCTGAATAAGTTAAAGTCTAAAGGGAAGGAGAAATCCTCAAAAAAGAAGGAAACTGCTAGGAGTAATGTAAAGGAGGTATCCAAAACAACAGGAGGCGAAGAAGTTGTGTCCAATGTAACAAAGCAGAAGGCTGCTGCTGCAAAACAGTATATTGAAAATCATTACAAGAAACAACTGCAAAGTCAGCAGCAAAGAAAGGAGCGGTATGGTTTCATCACATAATTTCATGATACCAAATGAAGTTTTTGTTCATTAGCATCCAATTTTGTGAGACTTGCGCAAGATTTTCTGGTATAGGCTTGTCTGTCATAAGTTTGGTTCTTATGCACGCCAAATATAAAAATTAGAGCAATGTACTGTTGAGAATAAGTATTCTAAAGGAATCATTTAGAGGCTGCATATCCAAGATGTTGGTGTATAATCACAATGTGGATTAGGGAGAAGTTGGTGTGATGATTGTACAATCTGGATAGATGGTTTCCCTTGCTTTCTCTGAATCTTTTTTCTGCATGGGCTATAGCTTTGGAAGAGAAATTTAATAAAATAGATATTTTCTGCTATTTATATGTATTCGTATCTGTTGCCACTTTTTTCCTTTCTTTCTAGAGTTATAACTTAGAACGTTATTTGGGTAATTGCATTCGCTGCAGACGCGATATGCTGGAAAATAAGTTAGCTGCTGCAGAGGTCTCTGAGGAGGAGCAAAAGAATTTGCTTAAGGATTTAGAGAAGAAGGAAACTGAATACATGCGTCGTCAGAGACATAAAATGGGAACTGATGACTTTGAGCCATTGACGATGATAGGAAAGGGCGCTTTTGGAGAGGTAACATTAATCGTACTGTAAATATTTTTTTGTTACTACTGTTTTTCTCAGCTTTTCATGTCCTGCATATCTGCACAACATCTTTTGATCTTTTCCTGGGATGTAGAATTGTTGAAACATGAATGTCTGTAATGATTAGCCTCCTTGAAAAGCTTGTATCCATGTGTACTCGATGCACTGTGATCTTCTGGGATGATGAACCTAGCTGCAGTAGTTCTTGTATACTTGATCTCTGGTTAGCTAGTGGCTTGTAGGGTTTATGCCACCTGAGAATAATAACAGCTTTTTTTTGAATATCGGATTGTCTTTCTCTAGTTCTCAGCGTAAAAGTGAGCTGAGGCGTTGGGGATAGTGCTTAAAATTTGAAAGTTTATGTTAACGTTAACCCAAAATTACTCATATGGTTCTCTTATCGGTTTTCTTTTCTCTTGATTCAGGTTAGGATATGTAGGGAAAAGGGAACAGGCCATGTCTATGCGATGAAAAAGCTTAAGAAATCCGAGATGCTTCGTAGAGGCCAGGTATCTCCTTCAAGCTGCTATTATTTGAAATCTCTCTCTTTTTTTGTACGTTTTGTTGAAATCTGATTCTATTCAGGTGGAACATGTGAAAGCAGAGAGAAATTTACTTGCAGAAGTTGACAGCAATTGCATTGTGAAGCTGTACTGTTCTTTCCAAGATGAAGAGTATTTATATCTTATTATGGAGTATCTACCTGGTGGAGATATGATGACATTACTCATGAGGAAAGATACACTTACTGAAGATGAGGCGAGATTTTATGTTGGGGAAACTGTCTTAGCGATCGAGTCCATTCATAAGCACAACTATATCCACAGGTCTCGTGAAGCAATCAGGCTATCTTAATGATTAGTAGCTCTTGAGTCGTTTTTATTTTTGCTGTCCTAAGCTTCCATCTACTTTTCTAACTTGTTACAGAGATATCAAACCTGATAACCTGCTACTAGACAGAGACGGTCACATGAAATTATCAGATTTTGGATTGTGTAAGCCATTAGACTGTAGTATCCTTCAGGAAAAAGATTTTATAGTCGCACACAACGTTAGTGGGGCTCTACAAAGTGATGGTCGCCCTGTGGCACCTAGACGCACTCGCTCTCAAATGGAACAACTGCAAAACTGGCAGAGAAATAGAAGAATGCTTGTGAGTTGATGTTATGAAATCTGTATTTTGTTTTCTGATATGTCCACTTTTGCAAGATTGAACAAAAAATCATTACTTTGTTCATCTCATGGAAGTTTTTTTCACTGTTGATATATAAGTGTTTTGTTTTCAAATAGCGTAATATGAAAGGCTATCCATTGCAGGCTTATTCCACAGTTGGAACTCCTGACTATATTGCTCCAGAAGTTTTGTTGAAGAAAGGATATGGAATGGAATGTGATTGGTAGGTGCAACAAATCTGTTGGTTCTTGATCTGTTTTGTTCTTTAATTTAAAATAAATTGTTCTGGCTGATTTATTTGGGTATTATTCCTTTAGGTGGTCTCTTGGTGCCATCATGTATGAAATGCTTGTGGGGTTTCCACCATTTTATTCAGATGACCCTATGACAACTTGTAGGAAGGTAACCGATCCTCGTCTTTGTTTGGGCCTTCCATCTATATATCGGATATTAAATCTGTTTTAGACTTCTAGTGATCTCAATTTCTGCATCCGATTTAGCTCTTGTTTTGCTTATGGTATCTCTTTGGTAATATTTGTAAGCAGTAGTCAACCTTTTCACCTTTCATCTCTGAAAATCTTCTTATTCTTTCTAGTGCAGATAGTAAATTGGAAAAATTATTTAAAATTTCCAGATGAGGTTAGGCTATCACCAGAAGCCAAGGATCTTATTTGTAGACTATTATGCAACGTAGAACAAAGACTTGGAACAAAAGGAGCAAATGAAATTAAGGTACTTTGTGCTTTTTAACAATCTTAAGATTTGAAGTTCCCTTATCTAATAAACGCTTTTTGTGGGTGATTTTTCTAGGATCACCCTTGGTTCAGAGGTGTAGAATGGGAAAAATTGTATCAAATGAAGGCTGCTTTTATACCCCAAGTCAATGACGAATTAGACACTCAAAATTTCGAAAAATTTGAAGAGGTAAACTAAGTGTTCCTATTCAGATAAAGGGTTTAAATAGTCCAAAAATGGCTCTGGTACGTTTGCAGCACTTGATCTAGATAACAATATATCTTCTCTTCTAAATTCTTCTATGACAGACTGACAAGCAAGTTCAGAAGTTGCCAAAATCAGGCCCATGGAGAAAGGTACAAAGTTATTTGCATCATTTCTCACAATCCATGAATTATGAACTTATTGTTTTTAAAGTCATCATGGATACATGTATTGTGTTGTCGTAAGAATCTTAACGATGAGACTCTTTGTTTTTCTCTCTCTCTAGATGCTCTCATCCAAAGACATTAACTTTGTGGGTTATACTTACAAGAACGTTGAAATCGTAAATGATGATCAATTACCAGGGATAGGTAGATCTCACGTACATAACTAATTTGACTTGAAATTCAACATATTCCATGTTTGCTCTGTTGTGATTTGTGTTTATGTTATTGTTGCAGCTGAGCTAAAGAAGAAGAGCACAAAACCAAAGCGGCCATCAATAAAATCCCTCTTTGGTAACTCTATCTGCCATCTAGAAGAAGTCTGTTGGAATGATTATTACTATCTATTTCTTTTCTTTCTTTAGTTTTTGTCAACACATCTATTCCTATTCATAATCATAAGATTTGTCTGTTATTATTTTATGGTTATTGCTCTAACCAGATTGTCAAAATACATTTTTCACAGAGGATGAATCAGCCAGTAGTACCACAAGTCATCAAGGAAGCTTCTTGAAACTTTTGCCAACGCAAATTGAAGTTCCAGAGAAAGAAGGCAAATCCAGCTCATCTGGTGAAGCCCTATCATCCTCTGCCACAGCCTAAACAAGATTGGTTGCTAAAGTCAGTTTTCTTGAAATCTAATGGTGGGAGATGGATTATTTGTTTTTCTTGTGGATAGAGAAGGTTTAAGGAGATTATTCAACAGTTTCCACATAGGATTGATGTTTTGGTTGATACCTGGAAGTTGAAGCCTAAGAAAGTAAATAGTGTTTTTCTGAATGGTTTTTTTGTTTGCTTGATTTGTTTGGGTAATCAAATTTGGCTGTATCACAGAGTTCTAAAGAGTAATTTTTTATCCACTCTAATCTCATTCTTAATTTAATTTTGGTCTGGTAGAATTAGAAATGTGACAAATGTCCGGTTTCCATATGGTCTCTGTACCGGTTATGAAAGTCATAGATAGCAGTTTTGAATGGACTTCAATAATCATTTGGGCCAGATTCATCCTCAAAGCCCATTTAATTTTGAAAAAAATTCAAACGATATTGAGAAAAGTTAAATAAATATTGGACCAGGCTTGTAAAATAAATATAAAAAACCCGTAAGACACAGAATTAGAAAGCCTGGAACGTCGACGACAAAAAAAGGAAAGAAATCCTGGGTCTTCTTCGTTCCCGCTCCTACGCACTCTCTCATCTTCCTCGGATCTTCGCAGCATTAGACGCAGTCTTAGTAGTCAAAATTTCACAAATTCATCCCTGAAATTGAGTACTTTGTTTTGTTCTGCAAATTGCTTCTGGAGCTCTCTTCGACTCTTGGCCGAGCTCGTCCTGACAAAACGGTTAAATCTTGTGCATCCCTTTTTGAGCGATCTGAACCAACAGGTGTGCGAAATTTCTTTTGTCTCGTTTAAGTTTTAGGTTTTACATGCTTCCATTCGAAACTTCTGCACACCCATAGTGGAGTGTATATCACGGTAGGTTATGAGTTCGATTCCAATAGGGATCATCATCTTTTCTTTGTTCGGGGTTGGATTTCAATATTCCACTATCAATTTTGTTCTTCTAAGATTGATCAGGTTAAATTTGGGTCTAGCCCTAGTTGTTTTCTATTCTATTACGAAAGTCTTTGTTGCCTTTTTTAATATTTTTCATTGAATTATTGTTCTCTCTTTGGATCATTCATTTAGTCACTTAGCGGACTTACCGTGAGACTTTGAATCTTGCAGAGAATATATATTTCGACGCCATGGTTCTCAAAGACTTGCTTGGCGAGAGAACTGCTGCGGACAATGAAAAGTCTATCAAAAAGCCTACCAAAGTAGAGGTGACCATAGGTTTCACTTCAACTCATTCTCCTTTTGTATTTTCTTTGATTTTAATACTTTATTTCTGTGGCTACTTTATGTGAAGAAAGCTGTTGTGGAAGCTGTCTCAAATCCATCTGATGAAGAGCTTAATCCATATTCTATATTTCCTCACCCAAAGCAGAATCTTACGGTAACGCACTGTTTATGTTTATGTGTTTCTGTGATTCCATTCTTTTTTCTAAGTACATGTTCTACTTGCTTGATTTTCACTTATAATCATTCATCTAAGTGCTTATCGAGTGATTGCAAGAGTAGACTATGTATGGTCTGTATAGATTGTCTCAATTTTACAATTTGGAAAATAAACTAAAGGGAAGATACCAATATGTATGATATGAACTTCTATTGTACTCATGGATCAATTCATGGCTAGAATTGCCATGCAACATAGGTTTATTGAAGATATGTGGCAAAATTTTGTTGTAACTATGTAAGTTCATGTTCATTTATGGTCTCAGGTTCATACTGAAGTGAATTTCAGTGACGGGTCTGTGCTCAGATGTAGCAATACGAATGAACTGCTTGACAAAAATCTTAAGGTGACGAGAGGGAATGTTTATACTCGGTTCCCTCCAGAACCAAATGGCTATCTACATATTGGGCACGCCAAGGTAAGATGAACATGATATGAGGTTTTGAGATACCCTGCATGATGGTGTAAGATTGGTAAGGCTTAGGTTTCATGGACGTTTTAAATTGTTTTACTTTCAGGCTATGTTTGTTGATTTTGGTCTTGCAAAGGATCGAGGGGGCTACTGTTGTCTAAGGTAATGGTGTTTCTTACATCTTTTCCTTCTCGATAGCAATCATCCTCGTTTTGTAAGGAATATATTTGGAAATCTGAATTTCAGGTTTGATGATACAAATCCCGAGGCTGAAAAGACAGAGTACATTAATCACATCCAAGAAATTGTTAATTGGATGGGTTGGGAACCCTTTGAGGTATTCTTTTTTTGGTTCTGTTGTACGAAGAGTAGCTTATTGTTATTAGTATTAATCTGGTAGTTCCTTTTTGTTTTGTTCTAGATTACTTACACCAGCAATTATTTCCAAGAATTGTATGATTTGGCAGTGGAGTTGATTCGAAGAGGCCACGCTTATGTTGATCATCAGGTTAACTTGATTTAAAATCCTCATATGGATTCCTATTGCCAGAAAAATTTCGTCCAATTAATGTTCATGGCTTTGTCCTAAGACTCATGTATGGATCAAATAATTGATTTATCTACTTTCAGAATGCTAAGGAGATCAAAGAGTACAGAGAGAAGAAATTAAACAGTCCCTGGAGAGACAGGCCTATTGAAGAATCTCTAAAACTTTTTGAGGAAATGAGACTAGGAATGATTGAGGAAGGCAAAGCAACACTTAGAATGAAACAAGATATGCAGAATGATAATTATAATATGTACGACCTTATTGCGTATCGTATCAAGGCAAGTGAAAGCTAAAATCATCTCTGGTTACGTATAATGAAAATCTCAAGTCTTTAGCTGTCCGACTTGTTTGTATGTTTTGCAGTTCACACCTCATCCACATGCTGGTGACAAATGGCGTATCTATCCAACATATGATTATGCTCACTGCATTGTTGATTCCCTTGAAAATATAACGCATTCGGTTTGTCCCTTTCTAGGTCTTTTCGTTTTGGATGTTGAATATAACGCATTGTTTTGAAAATGCTGCTATGACTAACGTACCATTAGTCTGAATCATCTGCAGTTTTAAAATCTACTGCTGTAATTTCTGACATTTTCTTTTATGGGCATAAATGTAGCTCTGTACTCTTGAATTTGGGACACGGCGAGCTTCTTATTATTGGTTATTAAAAACTCTGGGCCTCTACATGCCGTGTGTATGGGAATATTCACGGTTGAATGTCACTAACACTGTTATGTCCAAGCGTAAGGTTAGTAAAATGCTTAAGTTGCATGTGAAACTTTTTTAAGCATTCTTTGCAATGAAACATATATGCTGATTGTATCAACCGTGATCTTTCGCTGCAGCTGAATTACCTGGTGACAAACAAGTATGTTGATGGTTGGGATGATCCACGTCTTTTGACACTTGCTGGTTTGAGGCGGAGGGGTGTAACTCCAACTGCGATAAATGCATTTGTAAAAGGACTTGGAATTACCAGAAGGTATGTTTTTGAAGACACATCATATGATTTGGCATTTGTGTTAATTATCTTTCATTAAATCTGTTATCTAGTGTTGTTTATTCAAGTGATGGTAGCATGATACACATGAGTCGTCTTGAGAATCACATTAGAGAGGAGTTGAATAAAACAGCTCCACGCACCATGGTGGTGTTGAATCCTCTCAAGGTGGTCATTACCAATTTGGAACCAGATAAGGTTGTGGAGCTTGATGCTAAAAGGTGGCCCAATACTCAAAATGAAGATCCCTCAGCAATCTATAAGGTGGATTTGGTTTCACAAAAAGTAATAATTTGCTAAACAAAACTTAATATATCTCTGTTTTGTTGATATAGGTTCCGTTCTGTAGAGTTATATACATTGAGAAATCTGACTTCCAGAAGGTGGATTCGGCCAAATACTATGGACTTGCTCCTGGTACATCAGTCTTACTTAGGTATGAAACCAGACACACTTACATTTCTCATCATTGCCACTTTGGCATTGAATTTGATTCATCTGTGGTTTGTGCTGTTTGCAGATACGGTTTCCCAATCAAGTGCACCAATGTTGTCTATGCTGATGACAATGAAACCGTTTGTGAGATTCATGCAGAGTATGATCCTGAGAAAAAGACAAAGCCAAAGGTCATTTCTTAAAGCCATCTCCATAAATACTATACTGCAATTGCGTGACACTTATTAATCTTTTCCTTTGTCTGCAATTACATTGGGTCCCTGAATCTTCACCAGGAAAAGATATGGTAAAGGTTGAAATCCGAAAATTTGAGAAACTCTTTAATTCCGAGGTAAGTGGTTCCCTCGCTTTTGTTGTACTGTACTTCTCAGTTAACAAAGAGTTTCCTGGAGCTGAATAATGCTTATTATGATCATAAACAGAACCCATCAGAACTCAATGATGACTGGATAACCGATATAAATCCTGACTCCAAAGTTGTAGTATCTGATGCTTATGCTCTTTCAACCATTAAAGATGCTGTGGTCGGGGACATATTCCAGTTCGAGAGGATAGGTAATTTCTCTGCAATTCTAGATGAATAAACAACAATTGGATTCTTTTATCATTCAAAACCAACACTGACAATAACGTTGACATGGCACTGATTAGGTTATTTTGCGGTTGACAAGGACTTTAGCCCTGGAAAGCTTGTCTTTAACCAGACGGTCACACTCAAAGATACCTTCAGGAAAGGTGGGAAGTAGATAGATATAATCGCCACAAAAACGTCTGGACTTTTTGTTGGTCATTACAGTGAGATTAAAACCTTTAACATTACGTATGATACAAGATATGATCGATTAAAAAGTTGATATTGATACGCGCTTATGTTTTCTTCCGCAATCAACCAAACCGTGCAGAGCAAACATAGGTTATCTTTAATTACAAGTCAAATTTTTTGGCTTCCATAAAAGTTTCATTTGATTAAAAAATAATTTATGTGAGTGGAACTCAATTATTATTTGGGCCAGATTCGTTCTCAAAGCCCATTTTAAATCTTCAACAAATTCACAAACTAAACCGACGGCATCTAGCAGATTCTGCATTTTGAACTCCAAAGAGCTATTACGAACTCTCTCAAAGATGCAGGTTTGTTTTTTCTCAATTTTTTAGGTTTCATTTCAATTTGGAAGATAAAAATCGAAAATTTCTCAACACAATTGGTAATTTCTGAGGTTTGTTTCATTCAAACAAATCCGAAATTTGCAAACCTGTCGATTCGCTTGATGATTCTGATTATATGCTTCTGGAGACACGCAACGCCTTTCGACTATTTTCTTTCAATGATACCCTAGTTGTTTTTACCTCTTATCTTCAATTTTACACAGTTTCCTGAAGATTATATTATGCGTAGTTGAAATCTGGGGATATTTTTCTGTCAGTTCTTTATAAAGTTTAGCTTTCAGATATAGTTATGTAATCTCAAGTTTTTTGTTTGTGCAGGCAAGTGATAGGTTTAACATAAATTCTCAGCTTGAGCATCTTCAAGCTAAATATGTTGGTACAGGTCATGCGGATTTGAGCAGATTGTGAGTTTTTTTTTCTTTACTATTTTTTTTTTTTTTGGTGGATTTTCCTACAGGCTTTTATATTGTGGGACTAATTGTCAATGTCTCTTTTATATTGTGTTTCTGTGTAGTGAATGGGCTGTGAATATTCAGCGTGATAGTTATGCTTCATACATTGGTCACTACCCAATGCTTTCTTACTTTGCAATCGCTGAGAACGAATCCATTGGCCGTGAACGCTACAACTTCATGCAGGTTTGCTTTCATTTCTATCCTGCATCTCTTCATTTCATCTCAATTCAAAATGTTATTGTGTTAGTGTATATTTGGTTGTTTCTTTAGTTTAGCTTATGTTTTTGATTATCTTCTTGGCTCTTTTGTATTAGGTAGTGTCACTTCATTATGTAGAGTATCCACACTTCATTGCTTCATTCTTTACTCTTTCCTTTTGCCTTCAAGATTCAGTGATTTTGTTTTATAGCTTCTTATTTAAGATGTTGGCTGCTCTACTAAGATAATTGGCTATAATCCTTTGATGTTCAATAGATGTTACTTCCTGGGTTACAATCAGTTAAAAGGGTATCCACATTATGTCCGACCCAGTACTATAGCTTGGTTATTAGTTTAACTAAACTAAGAAAATGTTAGAACTTGGAGATTTGGAACTTCTAATAAAGTGACACACATAAGGTGTATAACTCTGTTTATTTGTTCTACAAGTTCATGTTTGATTCAGAATAAATGGCAAACATATTGGCTTATAATTCCCAGAAACTCATTTGGTTTTGCAGAAAATGCTTTTACCTTGCGGCCTTCCTCCAGAAAGAGAAGACGACTAAGAAAAGCTTTTGCAAATGTGGCAATTGGAATCAGAAAAACAATTTATGTTTATACTTCTTAGAAACTCCTCTTCAGACCAAAAAAAAAGGAAACTCCTCTTATGATATGGAACCTATAAATGCCTTTCTGTGTACACATAGAAAGACAGATATCATTAATGGAGTGTTGACTTGAGTTCAGGGACAAAAACTGGAAGCGTTATGACATTATTTAATAGGAGATAACACGTATTAGAGAAAACAAGAATTTTGTAGCAGTATTCTTATCAACCTTAATCTAATAATTTGGTCCCCAAGTAAAAGTATACAAAGAGGAAACTTGAGCCGAACTTGCATGTAGTCTTTTTGAAAATGTGATATGGGGAGAAAAAGACATAACTTTATCAAATCTTTTGCTCATCAAATCTTTAATATCTAGTCGATTGTCATTTATGTTGTCACATAAGTCGCATGAATTCCAGGCTTAACTGTTTTCTTTTTTCTTGATGAATTCGATGTTTTAGTTGCACTTGAATTTGATGATACTTGTTCCTTAGTATTTTGATCAATGTGTTTCTCGTTATCTTGAGAATTAATGAATTCGAAAGCTTCACTCTTAGATACTTGTGGATGTAATTTATGTTTCAACCAAAATATAAGTATACAAATAAATATAACCTCACACATTTGCAAAAGAAATATATTGTTTTGAAGCTAATTTAGAATCTTTGGCTATTTTTTGAAATTTGTTGAAAACAATATACTACAATATAGACATGACTCTAAAATTTTAAATGTACACTAGTAAAATATATACAAAAATTATAATGCCTATATAATACATGTAAAACAATTATATTTTGTGCAGAATATGAGCCAATAATGTATTATATACTATATTAAATATATATAAAATTAATATAAATTTTCATATACAAATCAAACCACATATAAATATATATATATTTACAATATATATATATTGTATCATATTGGTTGTTGTTGAATGACTGATAAAAATAAAAATGTCATATTGGTTATTGTTGACTGACCGAGTAAATTTGGACACTTCATTGACTTGAAACATTGCAAATGGCTCTAAAATTCACTAAAAAGATCATTCGTCTTCATGGTGTACTAGAGTCTATTGTTTCAAATCGTGAGCTTTCAAAACTTATTTTGGAGAAATATCATAGATTGCCTCACACGAAGCTCACGTGAATCGGATGGTCAAACTAAGGTTCCCAACATAACTTTAGAGACTTATCTCATGTGTTTCACTTAAGCACATCCTCGGAAGTGGTTCTCCTTTCTCCACTGGGAGGAATTCTGGTACAACTCTTCATATCATACTGTTCCTCACACTACTCCATTCAAGGTAGTTTACAGATGTGATCCTCCTGCCATACTGCCATTTGAACATGGTTTTACTACGAATTTCGACTTGGAGAAATCATTAAGGAAAAGAGATTTGATGTGGTTGAGATCAAACACTATTTTCAACGAAACAGTATTTCAACTGTTAGTCACCAAATGCTTATGTCAAAAACTCTCTACTTGCTACTATGACCCTTTTGAGGTAGCTGAGCGTATTGACAAGGTGGCTTATCGCATGTTTCTTCCCTTTTCTTTTCAGATCCATCCAGTCTTTCATGTGTCCCTCCTTAAACATGTTTTGGGTATGCATCACAAGGTTAATCCTTTAACTACTTCCTTGAACGATGATGTTGAGTTTGTGGTTTTTTCGAGTGATATCAAAGACACTAAGTACAACGCTTCTAGATGCATGGAGATTTTAATTGTATGGAAGGTTTGCCGAGCTACAAGAATAGCTGTATGGAGATGCATGATTTAGTTTCTCTGTTTGCTTCATTACAACTCAGGGACAATATGTCTTCCGGCCGCCTGGTAATTGATATGCCTTGGAAGGCATATGTGAAACACAAGACAGAGAAGAAGCTATTAACTAACGAGAAGACTGAGGACCATTGATTAAACATTGAAGGATTGTGACGTGGAGAGATCAGATTGTAAAAGGTTAGACCACTATTATTGGTGGTCTCTAAGGAGTTTCTTAGATTAAAATAATCAAAAGTGAGGGGAGAGAAGGAGAGAGGGTTTCCTAAATAAGAAACCAAAGAGTTGGGTTTCTAATGACGTGACGGATTCTGATTGGTTGATTGGTTTTTTGTTTTTTTTTGTTTTTTTTTTNTTGTTTTGTTTTTTTTTTTTTTTTTTTTTTTTTTTTTTTTAAAAAAAAAAAAAAAAAAAAAAAGAAATCCATCGGGTTTCTACCGATAATCTTGCCCTTAGTTAGTTCTTTTTATTATACAAAGGTAAATTAGTTCATCATCCAAATATATTATATTTTAATGTTTCTGATTACTTTCTCTTTCTTCCACTCATCAATTTTTATGATGTGGCTTGAATGTCCCCACCAGTTTTATTATTCCAACATGTTGAATTTATTCAACATTTGTGAATCCACATCATCATTTAAACTTTTTCAACATTTTCATTGTAAAGATTGTTGGAGCTGGATCCGAGATCCTATTTCGGTCCACGGGAAACAATAGGTCCAACATGCTAAGTTTTCAACTTGAAAATGACATCGAAGTCTCAACTCGGATATTCTAATCAACTCAGAAGAACTCCTTCTCGGAAGCACGCTAAAGCTTAAAGGAAGTCGGACGACTTGTCATCACACAAAGAAATGAAAATTTTCCTATTCCGACAAGGAAAATTTCCGAAAATCTAGCTAGAATCTTCTAGATAAAATTAGATCCTGAAAATTGTATATTTTTTCCTTTATTCAATCTACTTTGTAACCGCCTCTATATTATATAAATATAGGAGTGGATCCTTCAAAAAATGGATCAGTTTTTTGGCACACATTAAGTAATAAAATCAACTCGTCAACCATTCCTTGAGTAGCACTCTTTCTCTCCAAATCTCTAGAGAATCCTTGCCCAATCTTCCCAACCTTTTCTCAGAATTGTGGTTTAGTCACCTTGTGCTAGACCTGGTTCGAGCAAAGATTCAACTGGTAAATTTTTTATTCAACACTCCCATTTACTCCCATTGTAAGTAGTCTTACGAAAATTGGAAGGAATGCGAGAGAAAGAAGATAGGACATGTGCTGGTTTTTTTTTTGTTGTCCAAATTTTATAGATTTTTTTTAATCTAAAACTTTTCAATTAAATTATTTTTGTTTTTATAAATTAAAAAATATATAAATATATCAAAATTTATCATTTATTGTACTCTATAAATAGAGACTTGTTTCACTCATTGGACACAAAAAAAACCCATCTTTTTCCTATAGTATCAATTATCATTCTATAAACTCTTATTTTTACACAATTTGGGTACTATGGATCTCAACAACCCTTTCAATACTCAAAATTCTACTAATCTTCATTTTCTGTACTCAAATCTCAACAATTATCAAACTCCTAATCAGTATTCTAATCAACCACGCCCTCAAAATATGCTGAATTATGGATTCACACCAAATTTTACAATGTCGTCAGTTGTTAGGAATTATCATCCATATCCATATTATGGCTCGATAATTATTAATTTTTATTAGTGATTATAATATATGGATGAAAAGAAAAATATAAAATAATAATAGTAGGGTAGGGTGTTGAATTTTGTTAAACAAAACTATTGTAGGAGTGTAAAAATTGAAAGGGTATTGAATGATTAAGTGGAAGAAAGAAAAGATGATATGGAGTAAAAAAAGATATAAAAAAAAAAGGGTGTTGAAAACTTGAACCATAATTCATAGTTTAACAACTAAAAGAGTCCACATTTATTATTTTTTATTTTTTTTCAACATGTTGAAAACTTTCCTAACACTCAATTTTGCCACATCAGTTTTTCATTTTTTCAACACCTCTATGGTAATATTTCAACAGTTGAAAAATTCATTCAACAACCTCCTTGTAAATGGTCTTAGAGTTAGTTTTATAATCTCTGATATAAACATAGCAGAGTCATTTTCTCTCATTCATTCAGGCATTGCGCGAACTTCTCTTGGTACACTAATTTGAAGATAAATACAGAGAGAATCCGTTATTTTCGACTTGTTATTTCTTAACAATTGGTCACTTCATTTCATGAAAGATTGCTTTGCTTTTGCATGATCAAACTCCTATTGTTCTGTCTTATGTTCTCAAAACAACTGAATTCATCTCACACACACAAAAAATTTGAATTCCAAGACGACAGAAAATGTTTTGTATGAAGTACGGTCGAGTTTTTACATAAATAAGTAAATAAAAATTTATACAACCTTTTGCGCTTGTGAGTGATGGATCCCTGAGGAGAAAAGAAGTTGTCATTCACTCAAAACATGAGTTCATCAAAAACCTTAATCAGAACCCTGATTACAAATCCAACTCGTATTAGATCCAAGTATCAAGCCAAGCAGCTTCATGCACAGTTCATCAGAACTCAATCCCTCTCTCACACGTCTGCTTCCATCATAATATCAATCTACACTAACCTTAGACTCTTGCACGAAGCTTTGCTTCTTTTTCAAACACTCGAGTCTCCTCCTGTTCTCGCATGGAAATCTGTAATCAGATGCTTCACAGACCAATCGTTATTCTCCCGCGCGTTCGCTTCGTTTGTCCACATGCGAGCCTCTGGTCGATGCCCAGATCACAATGTTTTCCCTTCTGTGCTGAAATCCTGTACGATGATGTTGGATTTGAGATCGGGTGAGTCTGTTCATGGGTGTATTGTTAGGCTTGGCATGGATTGCGATTTGTATACAGGAAATGCGCTTATGAATATGTATGCTAAGCTTCTTGGTATGGGTTCTAAGATTGGTGTAGGTAAAGTGTTCGATCAAATGCCTCAAAGGAAGTCCAATTCTGAAGATAACGGGAAATTTTCCGTTGCTCATGGGCATTCTGCCTCTTGCTATGTTGCCATTGAATCTGTTGAACCTGTTATGAACTGTAGCGAAGATTTAGAGGCTGAAACTTGCGTAAGTAGAACTCAAGTAAATGCTTCAAGCACTATGGCTTCAGGAATAGATAGTGTGAGGAAAATTTTTGAATTTATGCCTAGAAAGGATGTTGTCTCGTGGAATACGATCATTGCAGGGTATGCACAAAGTGGAATGTATGAAGATGCTTTGAGAATGGTTACGGAGATGGGAACCACGGATTTGAAGCCGGATGCTTTCACCTTGTCCAGTGTGCTTCCAATATTTACTGAGTATGTGAATGTTCTTAAGGGAAAAGAGATTCATGGGTATGCAATTAGGAAAGGGATTGATACAGATATATATTTTGGGAGTAGCTTGATTGATATGTATGCAAAGAGTACTAGGATTGAAGATTCGGAAAGGGTATTTTCTCACATGTCTCCTCGGGACAGTATCTCATGGAATTCTCTAGTAGCTGGGTATGTACAGAACGGTAGATACAATGAGGCTTTGAAAATTTTCAGGCAAATGGTAACTGCAAAGGTGAAGCCAGGACCTGTGGCATTCTCGAGTGTGATACCTGCTTGTGCTCACCTAACCACCTTGCATCTCGGTAAACAGCTTCACGGATTTGTCTTAAGGGCTGGCTTTGGGAGTAATATATTCATATCCAGTGCACTTGTCGATATGTACTCGAAATGTGGGAATATTAAGGCTGCTAGGAAGATTTTTGACAGGATGAAAGTACATGACGAAGTATCATGGACGGCAATTATAATGGGGCATGCGTTACATGGTCATGGACATGAAGCAGTTTCCTTGTTTGAAGAGATGAAACTGCAAGGAGTGAAACCAAATGAAGTGGCGTTTGTTGCTGTACTAACTGCTTGTAGTCACGTGGGATTGGTAGATGAGGCATGGGGATATTTCAACAGCATGACTAAGGTATACGGTTTAAAGCAGGAGTTAGAACATTATGCAGCTGTAGCAGATCTTCTAGGCCGTGCAGGGAAGCTAGAAGAAGCATATAATTTCATTTCAAACATGCGTGTTGAACCTACAGGTAGTGTCTGGTCTACCTTACTGTCTTCTTGCAGTGTTCACAAGAATCTTGAGCTAGCTGAGAAGGTAGCGGAAAAGGTATACGCTATTGATTCTGAAAACATGGGAGCTTATGTTTTGATCTGTAATATGTATGCATCTAATGAGAGATGGAAAGAAATGGCGAGACTGAGATTGAGAATGAAGAAAAAAGGATTGCGGAAAAAGCCAGCTTGTAGTTGGATCGAGGTGAAAAACAAGACTCATGGGTTTGTTTCAGGAGATAGATCACATCCGAGTATGGACCGTATCAACGAGTTTCTCAAAGCTGTAATGGAACAGATGGAGAAAGAAGGGTATATTCCAGACACAAGCTGCGTGCTTCACGATGTAGACGAGGAGCATAAGAGAGAGCTTTTGTTTGGACATAGCGAGAGACTGGCCATTGCCTTTGGTATCATCAGCTCAGAACCTGGCACGACGATTAGAGTGACTAAGAACATAAGGATTTGCACGGATTGTCATGTTGCAATTAAGTTTATTTCAAAGATTACAGAAAGAGAAATTATCGTTAGGGATAATAGCAGATTCCACCATTTCAATAGTGGAAGCTGTTCTTGTGGAGATTATTGGTAATCAAAAGTGAAACTTTTCTTACTTAGAACGATGTCCCATAAAGAACATATGAAATATGATGCTTGTGATAGGGCAAATTAGAAATAAAGAACATCGGTGTTGACTGTTGAGCGGCATCGGAAGACTCGGGCTATTGGGAACTCACAGAAAAAAGTTGGTCAGGGTGTTGAGCGACATCGACCCACGAAGAGTAAAGACTTGTAAAAGGATCAGACTATATATATATATATATATATATATATATATATATATAAATTATATATCATACTTCCAATATAATCGAACATAAATTGCGTATAACATAAAATATTGGCAAACACAATCACAAAGCACTCAAATGTACGTACGTAAATAAGTTGAATTCAAAGCCGACCACAATCATATCGAGTGTGACCAATTTGATCACGAAACAGAATCATCAGTAAAATTACAAGCAAGAGCTTCTTTAGCGGCGACGAGGCTTCAATTAGACTCCCAGTAAGATACGTTTGTGTTGAGAGTCTCACGAGTCTCCCTCGTCTTTCTCTAATATATTCATCAATCGCCACTTCAATTCGCTTCCTTAAAGCAGAGGAGGAGATAGTATTCATACCATCTTGACCTAACTTACTCCACAAGCATCTAGCCAAGACGACACCGTCCTCAAGCGCAGCCGAACATCCTTGTCCTAAGAATGGACCCATCAGGTGCATACTATCTCCGGCAACGGTCGCAGTGCTACGTCGGAACGTACCGGACAGAACATCCCAAGGAGCACGATACCTTAAACGGTTGATATATAAGGAGTCCATGTCGCAATTCTTCACCATTTCCTTCCACTCTTCTGAGAATTCTCGGACTGATGCTAATGTCAATCTTGAGACATCCTCTTGATTTTTTAATAAGTATGAGTCTATTTATGCAAAAAAAAAAATACAGACGTCAATAAATATTGAAAATCTATTAGGAGGCTCAAGTAATTGGTTTGGGTTTAGGCCTATGTCCCCAATAATATATCGTATTTACCTTGGGGACAGTTTAGCATAACAACAAACCAGAAGACGAGTTTGTGAGTTATAGGAAGTCATCCACTGACTACGTTGTCCATCTTGATTCTTAAAAACTCTTGCCCGAATCCATGGCCGTCCGGGTACTTTGTGAACCCTCTGACTGCCCTTGAACCGAGAGCTTTCGTCGGGTTTAGTCCTAGAAATCTAGCGACTACAGAATTGGACCCATCGCACCCAATCAACACCTATATTATAAATTAAAAGTATAAAATCAAAAGATATCGATCATTTTATGTTAATCATGTTGCTTTCAATATTAATTTTAACATGAAACAGAGTATTTTGGTTATCTCTTGGTTAACTAATTAACTCTTGGTTAACTATTTAGACTTTTGGTTTAGTTTCGGTTAAGGCTTTGTATAAAACCTTCCTTTGTACCGTTGAGATCAATTAATGAAGTTAGCTTTCTGTTTCTAAAATGGTATCAGAGCTAAAGCTCTTCATTCTCTGTAACAACCTTCCGCTCAAGAAATCGTCACCGGAATAGCTTTTCTGATCACTTTTCTGATCTTCTTATCTTCTTCTTCGTCCAATTTCGTGCTTCTTTCTTTTCATCGGTCGTCGATTCGAGCTATTCACCAAGCTCAATTTCATCGATTTCAATGCCGAGA
>OVAX01000949.1:1049-59108 GCA_900406405.1 Lepidium africanum | reverse complement strand
AATAACTTAATTTTTTCGCTAATATAAATAATTACATTTAAAATTCCTAATTAAAATTAAACTTTATATATAAAAAATTAAATTTATTTAAATAGTAACTCAATTTTTTTGGTAGTATAGATAATCACATTTGAAATTCGTAATAAAAATTGAAATTTATATATCAGAAAATTAAATTTCATAAATTCAATTTAATTTTTCTTGACTTAAGTTTTTGTTAAGAAAATAATCTTCTATATTAGTAAATGAGTGATTTTTCTAAAAAAGCTTACGTGTCAACACCACGTGTAATATCAATGTCATTGATTATACAATTATCATTAACATTAAATTTTATTTTAATTTTATATTTAAATAATTTCTTTATTTATATAATGTAGATAATTAAATAAAATACTTACAGAGTTAAAATTTCACATTTATATAAAACAATTTGTAATTTCATTTAATATTTTTTAGAAATATATAATGATTTCTTATTTTTAGAAATTATCAGAAAATTATAAAAAAAAAATATCTGTTTTGATTTAATATTATTTTAAATTTTAATGAGATAAAGAAGAATTTGAGATCTTTCATACTTATCATGATTCTGTAAATCTTATTCTTATTTGAAAATTATATTATTTTTTAGAGAATTTACCAAGACTAACCCTTCTTCTCTACCCTCTTTCATTGCATGCCCTTACAATTCTACCATTTTCAAAATCTACCCCTCAATAAAACCTAATTTTCATGTTTAGCCCCTCTCATTTTTTCTCCTTTCTTCCTCTCTTCTCTTTCTCTCTGTTCTCTCTATTTCCGATTTTGCTTTCGTTTTTTGATCAATCAGATTTATCTAATCATTATTCTAGATTTCAATTTCCATTTAGATCTCGATTTCGATTTAGGTCTTGGTTTCGATGGTGATTGTACTGTGGTATTTTATAACTTTGATTTTTGTGATTTTGATTGTTATGGAATCATACTTTTTTCCTAGAATTACTTGGAAACTCGATCTGCGACTTCGGAGCTAAGGTTTTCATTTAAGAAATTTTCCGATCTAAGGTTTTCTTTAAAGAATTTTTTGGATCTGAGATTTTCTTCAGATCTGAGGTTTTTGTTAAAATTAATAGACCTCAATATATTTGATTCAATCTCTGTTCATTTAGCAGAATTAGAGATCTCTCGTTTATTTATCTGATTTTCCTTCCTAATTGAGAAAATTGTTATTGTTTCCTTATGGTTTTTGCTTCTTTATCGTTTCTCACTCAATATTTTTGATTATCTTTCGTAAATCATCTTCTTTTCCACTTCCACTACATATATATTTTGATTTTCTTTGTTGTTAATGTATTTCCTTTAGTTACATAAGGATTCATGTGTTTATGTGCAATGTGATAATGTGATGGTGAATTTTCTTCTGCTAGTGCTTTTGATTCAGGTTTCCTCTTTCATTAATGTAAACTTTCGCTTAACCATCT
Organism: Lepidium africanum; assembly: GCA_900406405.1. Classification (NCBI taxonomy): domain Eukaryota; kingdom Viridiplantae; phylum Streptophyta; class Magnoliopsida; order Brassicales; family Brassicaceae; genus Lepidium; species Lepidium africanum. The sequence goes on along the minus strand of OVAX01000949.1, from coordinate 57,645 downwards.
CTATTTTTGCAAGATATGAGCATAATCTCTAATCAGTTATTATGAGACTTGAAGATGAAAGCCCATACATGATGAAAAGCAAAGTCAAACTTACTTTCTTGTATTAAGTTGTTGATTTCAAATCTAGAGTTAAATGTGATGAGAAAACCAACATATCATTTTCTGCAGAAGGTAAGGCCTTTGTGGTATTAGCGTGTGAAACCAACATGGTCTAATATGGCTTTATACCTGATTCAACCTTCAGGTTTTACTTAGAGATGTTGGAGTTGGAATTTCAAGTATTGAGTTATGGTTTGATAAAGATCAGTGTATTGAATTCGATTTTGATGGATGTTCTATAATGATCATGATGTTCTTTCCCATTATATGTGTTTCATGGGGACATTAAGTTTGCAAAAGAACAAGTGCTCATGAGTTAAAAGAAAAAGAAAGAAGAAACTAAGAAATTCTATGTTACATGATTGAGTGGATTATGCAATGATGTGTTCTTAGGTGTTTGGTGGTAAGAAAATCAACGATATAACCAATTTTGAGAAGTTGCATTGGTCAGCTCGTGAACTTTTGCTTAAACATCAGAGGAGTTGCAGAATCACTCTCATTGTAGCGTTCAAGTAATGTGGTGATAGAAAAACTCATCAGCCAACCACTTTTGAGGATATTGATTATATGTTAAAAAGTTGTATAGAACTAGACAACTTTCTTATCAGTTTGAAATCCTAAGATGTGTTATTGTTGCTTTATTATGTTTCTATAATAGATTATCATTACCTAAAACGAGACCACATATAAAGAAACCACATAAGTATTGATTTTTTAAAATTTGTATGGTTTTATAAGTTTGTTTATAAAACCATATAATCTCATAAACTTAATATATTGGATCTTTAATCAGATTTTATAATGTTTCTTTTAAAAAAGATATTTTTAATTTTAAGTTATATACGCTTTTATAAAGTTTTATAACACTGTATAATATTATATAAAAACAAATGAAAATACATTTTGGTTTAATACTAATACTATTTTCACTTTACGAAAAATCAATTAAGAGGTTTATGGTTTTGTTTAATGAAATTTGGTTCACTAGTATGTTTATTATCGTATAAAACTGTATAAAACCAAATAAAAATACTTTAACAAATAAAACTTTTAATATTTAGTGGTTTTATACCAAAACTATACATGGTTTATAAAAATTAAATTTAAATTTCTCTTGGGTTCCCTATACTAAAAGGGGATAAGATTAGTTTTAATGTATAGGCCGAATAGTTTGTTTATTAAGGCTTATAAGATACCTTATAAAATTGTATAAAACCAAACGCAAATACGTAAACAAAGAGAGTTCTCAACATTCAATGGTTTTATATGAAAACTATCTTTAGTTTATGAAACATTAAGTTGAATTCCTTTGGGTTCTTTTTTCTTTAAGGAGGGTAGAGGTTAGTTTTAATAAATCAATCGAGTAGTTTATTTATTAAGATTTATAAGATATATTATAAACCCAAACGAAAATATGTAAACAAAGAGAGTTCTCAACACTCAGTGAAATTATACAAAAATTATCTTTACTTTATGAAAAATTAAGTTTAAATTCCTTTGGGTTCTCATTTTTTAGAGAAGAGTGGGGTTTAGTTTTAATAAATAGATCGACTAGTTTGTTTATTAAGGTTTATAAGATACCTTAGACAACTGTATAAAACCAAATGAAAATACGTAAACAAATAGAGTTTTCAACACTCAATGATTTTATACGAAAACTATCTTTAGTTTATGAAAAGTTAAGTTTGAATTCCCTTGGGTTCCCTTTTTTAAGAGGAGGGTAGGGTTTAGTTTTAATTAATCGGTCGACTAGTTTGTTTATTAAAATTATATAAAATATTTTATAAAACTATATAAAACCAAACAAAAATAGTGGAATGAAGAGAGTTCTCAACATTCAGTGGTTTTACACAAAAACTATCTTTATTTATGAAAAATTAAGTTTAAACTCCATTGGGTTCGCTTTTTTTAAGAGGAGAGTAGGGTTTAGTTTTAATAAATCAGTTGACTAGTTTGTTTATTAAAGTTTATACGATACCTTACAAAACTATATAAAACCAGTTGATATGTTAATTTCTCTATTTGGGACAATTTCAAAACTACTTTTCAGATATGCCCTTTTCAAAATCTAATTTGTTCATTAAGGTTTATAAGATACCTTATAAAACTATATAAAACCAAACGAAAATATCTTCAGCTTATGAAAGAATAAGTTTGATTCACTTGGGTTCCCTCTGTTAAGAAAAGGGTAGGGTTTTGTTTTAATAAATAGGTCGACTTATTTATTTATTAAGGTTTATAAGATACCTTATAAATCTGTATAAAACCAAACGAAAATAGTTAAACAAATAAGCTTTAGGTTCCTTCTCTTAAGATTTAAAATGGAGGTAGGGTTTACTTGTCATAACTAAGTCGACTGATTTCTTTGTTAAGGTTTATAAAATACCTTATATTGGTGGTGGATCCGAAATCCTACATCGATCCACGGGAAACAATGGGCAAATATTCTAAATCTTGAAATCGGAAAGAATATCGAAGTCTCAACTCGGACATCTTCAGTATACTCGGAAGCGCGCTAATCTTGAAGGAAGTCAGACGACATGTCATCAAAAAAAGAAATAGAAATTTTCCTATTCTGACATGGAAAATTTCTGAAAATCGAGCCAGAATCTTCTAGATAAGATCATATCAAGATAATTGTAATATTTCCTTTTTGCAAACCACTTTGTAACCACCTCTATGATCTATAAATAGAAGAGCAGATCCTTTGGACAAGGGGATTGACTTTTTGAAACACATTAATCTAATAAACTCTACTCGGCAATTATCTTTGTTATTTTGGCAATATACTTCTTCTCATCAAATTCTCAAGAGTCCTTGCCCTTTCTTCCCTCTTTTTAATCAGAGTTTCGGGTTTAGCCCCTGTGTGCTATACCCAGTTCGAACAGTTGGCACCGTCTGTGGGGAAGACATCGAAAGACTTCTTTACACAGGCGAAAGGAGTACACACCAAGAAATAATGGTTGAAGACGAAGTTACCATCAACTCACCCAAATGGAGGGATCCTAGCCTCCAAGAACACACTGATCAAACTCTCGGATCACCTTTGAACTCTGTTCAAACTCGGGAGGAGAATCAAGAAGAATCTCGAGAAGTTACTGTTCTCCATGGTCCACCTGAAGGACCACCATCAATCAAGAACTTGGTGCACAACTTGATAGTGCAATCTGACCGAAGAAACACGTAAAGTTTTGATAGAATTGAGTCTCGGATAAACGAAGGTAGTCTCCTGTCTGCACAAACCAACATACCACATGGAGAAGTATTGGCCAGCGTGCAGAGGAACTTATTCGGAGGAATGCCGAGTCCACAGCCAACTAACGTCTCGGGACCAGGGCAATTTGTGACGCAGAACATGCCAAGACAACACGTGCCGACAACCTTGGAAGTGGCAACTGTATTCAGAATAATTGAAGACATGAGGTCTCAATTCCATCAAGCTACTAGTTCTACACCCAAGATTGGGCGAATCCTGGCTCAAGCTTGAAACTCGCCATTCGCGCCGAGACTAAAAAGGGTCTCGGTAAATCGAGGACCAAGACTAAGATGTCCTTCGTACGTCAGGACCACTGACCCAATAGAGTTCATAAGAGCCTTCAACGTCATGATAAATGGGACGAGTTACAATCCCGACCAGGAGGATGCAGCTAACTGTCAACTCTTCGCCGAGAACCTAACTAGCAATGCCTTAGTATGATTCACCAAGTTATCTACTGGGTCGATTGAGAGCTTCAATCAACTTACCGAGTTGTTCATGAAGCATTATGCTTTATTTGTCAACCAAGACACCTCTACAGCGGAGTTAAAATCCTTGAAACAAGGATTTGATGAGTCTCTGAAGTCATATCTCGGACTCTTCATGAAAATCCTAACTAAAGCTAAAGTCAGTGACAATATGGCTATTGAAGCTCTAGGAACCAGAATGGTTACAGACGAGACCTTAAGGAGAGATCTTTTCATGAACCGGCCCAGTACGATCTCGGATGCCCTTTGCAGAGCAGCAAGGCATGCAAATTATGTAGAAGAAAAGCATATCCTCGCAAAAACTCAGAAAACTCAGCTAGACTCGGGAGTGAAGGAGTCAAAAGAGGAATATCATGAGCCGAGACAACATAATTACAGAGGAAAAGGGATCCAGGCGATAGCTTTTAAAGTCGGCGAAACTAATAGCTCAACTCGTAAAAATCCATTCAATAACACTTACAATCGAAGTGAGTACTGTGCATTCCAAAATGGAACAGATCATTTAACTTCAAAGTGTAAACAGCTGCAAGACCTACTTCCCGAAAAGTTTAGCAAAGGTGAGTTAAATCTCTCAGAGGAAGAGACTCAAAAGTTTAAAGCACAAAAACGGAAGAAGTTGAGTTGCAAGAAGCAACTTACAAAATGGCGAGTCAGAGCGGTAATGCTAAAGAAAAACCTAAATGGCAGAAACAGGACGAGGACACCAACAAGCAAGAGTCTCCAAGAGTGGAAGTCAACGTAATCATGGGAGGATTACAGTTTTGTGACGACACTATAAGGTCGATCAAGAAGTAGGAACGAAAAGTTGTAGCAGTGGTCAACCTTGAGCCAGTCGCTGAGAATTCAGGAACGATGGATTTGGAGGTAACATTCACCGCTAAGGATGTCGAAGGAGTAAGCTTACCACATAACGACCTGCTAGTCGTAAAATTACGAGTAGAAGACTGTGACGTATCTTGGATTCTCATTGATACTAGAAGTTTAGTGGATTTAATCTTCAAAGAGACATTGGACAAAATGGCGTTACCAGACATTCAACTCAAACCGGTGGAAAGAACACTTACTGCATTCGATGGAAGTACGATCTATGCATTCGAAATGGTCAAGTTAGCAATCCGAGTTGCCAGAATTACGAGATGGATCAAGTTCTTGGTGGGAGATAAAACACCAATCTACAATACAATCCTAGGAACACCATGGATTCACGCGATGAAAGTAATTCCGTCAAGTTACCATCAGTGCATAAAGATCCCGACTAATGAAGGAGTCTACACGCTCCGAAGAGATCAAAAGATGTCTCAGACTTACTTTATCGCCGAGTTAAAATTACAGAACAAGTCATGTATGATCACATCATCTGTGAGAAGCAAAGCATTATCGGAACCTCCCGTTCTCGAGAAACCAGATCGGTCAGCTGTTGAACTCATCAACAACAACCTGACATACGCGTCTAAAACTGTAAGCATTGGAGTTAACTTGAGTAACCAATCCAAGACAAGTTGATCAAATTTTTGGAGCAAAACGTGACAATATTCACGTGGATAGTCAATGATATGCCTGGAATTAGTCTAAAGATTGCAAGTCACAGATTGAAGGTCGATCCGACATACAAACCAATCAAGCAAAAAAGGAGAAAGCTAGGGCTGGAAAGGACAAAAGCCGTAATTGATGAAGTCAAAAAGTTAACTGACACTGGGTCCATCGTCAAGGTACAGTTGCTGGAATGGTTAGCTAACCTAGTTGTTGTTCCCAAGAAAAACGGGAAGTGGCGAGTCTGTGTGGACTTTACCGACCTGAACAAAACCTATCCGAAAGATAGTTTCCCGTTACCAAACATTGACCGAATCGTCAAAGCAACGGCTGGAAGCAAACTTCTTTCGTTTATGGACGCTTTCTCGGGATATAATCAAATTCGGATGCATCCCGACGGAGCGAGAAACTTATTGCTATAAATCTTATTGAACTTACCAACTTATAAAGTCATGTCAATAAAATGTTTGCCTACCAACTTGGGCAAACAATGAAAGTATACATAGATGACATGCTAGTCAAGTCACTAAAAGCTAAAGATCATGTCATCCACTTAGCACGTTGCTTTCAAACTCTAAATGAGTATCGGATGAAGCTCAATCCAGCAAAGTGCACCTTAGGGGTAACCTCGGGAGAATTCATTGGCTACATAGTCACTCAAAGGGGAATCGAAGTGAATCCCAAACATATTAAGGAAATTCAAGAGTTGCCTTCTCTGAAGAACAAACGGGAAGTTCAAAAGCTAACCGGCCGAATTACCACACTAAACCGATTCATCACGCACTCAACGGTTAAATTTCTTCCATTCTACAACTTATTACGTAGGTACAAAGAATTCAAGTGGGACGAAGAGTTTGAAAATGCTTTTTCCGAGTTAAAAGTGTACCTTTTGACTCCACCAATACTAGGAAAACCCGAAGACGGAGAACCATAATACTTATATATTGCGGTCTCAACATCGGCAGTAAGTAGTGTTCTTGTTCGAGACGAAAAATGAACTTAGTACCCAATTTTCTACACCAGCAAGTCATTGGACGAAGCCGAGTCCAGATATTCGAGTATAGTGGAAACTTGCACTAGCAGTCATAACCTCAGCGAGAAAGTTATGACCTTACTTCCAGTCTCACACCATCATAGTATTAACAAATCATTTAATACGAATAATATTGCACAGTCCGAACCAATTCGGAGGGTTGACTAAATGGGTTATCGAGTTAAGTGAATACAATATCAAATTCAAAGGAAGAACTAGTGCAAAGTCTCAAGTACTATCCGACTTCCTAATCGAATTTTCTCCCGACTTAGAACTTTTAGAGTTGGATAAAGTTCTTCGAACTTGGAGAATTTACGTTGATGGGTCATCATCTCAACAAGGCTCAGAAGTTGGAATCTGATTAGAAGGTCCAACTGGAGAGATCCTAGAGCAATCTTTTCGACTTGCGTTCTCAGCATCGAACAACGAGGCTAAATATGAAACATTAATCATGGGGATCAGGCTAGCCAAAGAAATCAGAGCAACTGAAGTTGAGTGTTATTGCGATTCTCAGCAAGTAGTCAACCAAGTAAACGGAGGCTATGATACAAAGAACGACTGAATGGAAGCATATCTCAAAGTCATCAAGGCGTTGACAAAGGACCTAAAATTCAAAGTCAACAAGATTTCCTGATCTGAAGACACTTCAGCCAATGCCTTGGCAGCTCTAGCATCTACATCGGATCCCGTTCAAAGATGAATTATACCAGTTGAGAGTATAGATCGACCGATTATAAGCCTATAGAAAGGAGACCTGAAACTCGTCTCGGCAATTGCCAACACTGCAAACGATTCCAATACCAAGATGCCAAACATCGAGCAACCCGGTGAACAAAAAATCAATTGGAGCGATGAGATCCTTGTAACATTATTGATGGAGAAACTCCAGAAGATAGATGGGCACCTCACCGACTCAAGGCCAAATGCTTTCTATGCCCAAATTGATGGAAAGTTGTATCAGAGAAGCATAAACAAAATTCTCCTTACTTGCATCCACGGTGACGAGATCAACGAAATCATAAAGGGAACACATGATGGAGTCGTTGGAAATCACAACAGCGGAAGATCACTTGTGCACAAAATCTGAACTCCCGGGAACTATTGGCTAACTATGGCATATGATTGCACGCAAGATACAGCCAAGTGCGATAGGTGTCAACGACATGGATGCATCATCCATGCCCAACCTGAAGAACTAACTTCAGCAATCATTACATATCTATTGATGCGATGGGCAATTGATATAGTCGGACAATTGCCTTGATCTCGGTAAAAACACTTCATGCTTGTCATGACGGATTACTTCTCAAAACGAGTTGAGGCCGAAGCTTACTCTCACATTAAGGATAAAGACATAATCAAGTTCATGTGGAAGAACATCATCTGCCGACATGGACTACCTTACGAGATTGTGATCGACATCGGATCTCAATTTATCTCAGCAAAATTCACTAAATTTTGCTCTCGATGGAACATATGAGTAAGCAAATCAACTCCACGAAACCCGCAAGGAAATGGACAAGCGTAGGCGACAAACAAGCATATACTAGATGGAATCAAGAAAAGGCTTACATACAAGAAAGGGAATTGGGATTCCGAGTTGGATGGCGTATTATGGTCACATCGGACAACACCGAGATGCTCAACAGGACGAACTCCTTTTTCTCTCTCCCACGGAATGGAAGCAATGGCTCCCGAAAATGAAAGTTCAAACAATGAAGCAATGGAAACTAGTATTGACGACTTGGAAGAAGAACGCGACGAAGCACTTCTCTGAGTGCAGAACTATCAACAACAACCCGCAAAATACTACAATAAGAAGGTTCGAGGACGACACTTCGTAGTAGGAGATCTGGTACTCCGAAAAGTGTTCAAGAACATGGCTAAGCTTAACGCTGGAAAACTCGGCGCCAACTGGGAAGGGCTGTACATTATTTGCAAAGTCGTAAAACCATGAGTTTACGAGATCGCAACTATGGAAGAAGATATGATTCCATGAAGTTGGAATTACATCAACTTAAAGTGATACTACTATTGAAGATGCACTTATAGAAACCCATCAACTTGAAGCGATAGTACTATTGAAGATGCGCTAACTCGCCGACCGAGATGCATTACTTGATACAACTCTATTTACTTAATTATGTAATCAGAAATATGTCTTGGCTTGATCCATGTGGGGTACGTAGGTAACCTTCAGATGCAGCTAAAACTAAATAAAATATTTATAAGTTCTCTTCTCAGGTTCGGCAAAAAAAAAGAGGGTTACACCTTACTCCCAAAAATGCGATGAAGGTAAGCTTTGTACAGAAAAACGGGATTCATTCTCACAAAGAGAAAGCATACCTTTGTACAGATTTACCGAGGTTAGTTTCTCAAAAAAGACGAAACATAGTTTTGTACAGACTTACGAGGTCAGATTCTCGCAAAAGACAAAGCATAGCCTTGTACAGATTTACCGAGAATAATTTCTCGAAGAAGAGGAAACATAGTTTCGTACAGACTTACGAGATTAGATTCTCGCAAAAGACAAAGCATAACTTTCTACAGATTTACCGAGATTAATTTCTCAAAAAAAAAGATGAAACACAGTTTCGTACAGACTTACGAGGTAAAATTCTCGCAAAAGAAAAAGTATAGCTTTGTACAAGTTTACCGAGATTAGTTTCTCGAAAAAGACGAAACAAAGTTTCGTACAGACTTACGAGATCAGATTCTCGCAAAAGATAAAGCATAGCTTTGTACAGATTTTCCGAGGTTGAATCCTCAATAAAGGCAAAACATAGTTTCATCCAAATTTACGAGATTAAGTTCTCAATAAATAAAAAAACATAGTTCTGTACATATAATCAAGAATAAATTCTCAACAAAAACAAAGACAACATTTCTACGAAGATCATTTCCGAGGTCAAAATTTTTTAAACTTAAACTGAGTTTTAAAATCTCAATTTTAAGAGCCATACAGCAAAGGTTCTCTTCCGAACAAACGGGATCAAACTCTCAAACTTAGGAAGAAACTTAGTTAACGCGCAAAAACAAGAAAAGATCTCGGGAATTAAACTTCACATTTGTCTATATATCATACAAAATTACGAGTCAATCTTTTGACGAATTCTCACGTTCGGATTTGAATATCATACTTCATTAACAAAATAACAACGTTGTTCATTATACAGGAAAATAATACAAGGCAAAACACCGATTATAAGGATCAAAGAGATGACTATGAAAAAGTTGAACTACGATTACAAGAATCAAAGAGATGACTCTCAAAAAGCCAAACGACAGTTACAAGAATCATAGAGATAACTCTCAAAAAGTCAAACAGTAGTTACAAGAATCAAAGAGATGACTTTGAAAAATTCTGAGACGAAATTACAAAATACAGACAAAGAAAAATTAATTCCTAGTATGACTATTTCTGTTTGAAGCATCATCAATCTCGAACACATGAACAACCAAGTCTCCAGGAAGCAGCGGCGTCAAGTTCTCCTTATTGACAATTTCCTTGAACTCATTCACCTTAGCAGTCATCAATTCCATAATCGTTGTAGGGATGTTGATGCCTCGACCGAAAAGCAGTTCGAGAACATTAGTTGACCCAAGGTATTGGGCATACAATAGCTGGACGTCTAGGTTCATGTCCAAGTCATTAAACCAAGCAGTATTGGCCTTCTTGGTAGATTTGAAGCCCTTGGAGCTTGTCATTGGCCTTCTCGGTAGATTTGAAGGCGATGTTCCGATCAGACTCGACACAGCTAAGCGACTCCGTCAAAGCCGCATTTTGTTCCACCAACCGAAGGAAATTTTACGTTCTATCCTCAACTTGTCTTTAACATGAGCAAGTTCCTCTTCGGCAGTAGTGAGTCTTGACTTGGCCTCCACCACTTCGAGATGAGTTTGGCTAGGTCGGCCAGCGATGTTGGAATTTCTCCCAACGTTTCCATCCAGGTTGGCACGGAATCTCTCGCGCTCCAACATAATGTTGTTCAAAAAGGTGAAAAACTACAGAGACTTCGATAAAGTAAATGTCAGAAAAGGAAAAGTGGAAATAACAACAAAATCGAACTTGACAAAAGAAACTTACCTAGAACATCAAGTATGCCGCCTCTTCGTACTCCTTGCGATTCTCCATTTGATATGGACAAGGGAGACGCTCTAAAGAAATCCTGATCTGACGCATCAAATCAGTGCACTCCATTCGAAACTCCAAAATCGACCTCGAATTGGAGTGGTTATGGGAGAAGCGAAAGTCGGGAACACCCCTTCCTCTCCCTCGAAAAACGTTGGAAAAGCAACCCCGACTAGCGCCTCTAGGAGAAGTGATCCTAGTCGAATCAACCCTTGTTTTCTTTGTAGGTCAAAAAGTTCCGCGATCAGATCTTGAGGGGACTTCGACAATGTCCTGAGTCAAAGTAGTAGAGGATCTAGTAACCCTAGAGGATCCTCTAGAAGAACGAATATTCATCCCTTCAAGAGCGGCATTTAAACCCTCTTCAATGTTTGGGAGTCTAAAATCATCGAGACCCATTTTTATTTAAAGATAAAGAGTTTGAAATAAATCTGTAAAAGTTTCGGAAGTCGGAAGATAACTTCGAAGAGATGACGAGAACAAAAGTTTGAGTAGTTTTGTTTGCAAGAATGAAGTGAATGGTAAAAGAAAGATAGCACAGTATTTATAGAAATTTACCGAAAGCCAAAATGATGCCTAATATTAATTATTATTCAACAGGTGAAAACCAAGGAAACCGCTGGAGTAACCCAATCATGGACTGACACGTGGACCGAAGATTCTAGAAGCATGTTAACTTCCCAACTCAGAAATTCTGCTACAATTTTCCGAGCCTGGGGGAGATAATTGTTGGAGGTGGATCCAAGATCCTACTTCGGTCCACGGGAAATAATGGGCAAATATTCTAAATCTTGAACTCGGAAAGAATATCGAAGTCTCAACTTGGACATCTTCATTCTACTCGGAAGAATTCCTTCTCGAAAGTGCGCTAAGCTTGAAGGAAGTCGGACGACACGTCATCAAACAAAGAAATAGAAATTTTCCTATTCTAACATGGAAAATTTCCGAAAATCTAGCCAGAATCTTCTAGAAAAGATAGTATCTAGACAACTATAATATTTTCTTTTTGCAAACCACTTTGTAACCGCCACTTTGTAACACATTAATCTAATGAACTCTACTCGGCAATCATCTTTGTTATTTTGGCAATATACTTCTTTTCTTCGAATTCTCAAGAGTCCTTGCCATTTCTTCCCTCTTTTTAATCAGAATTTTGGATTTAGCCCCTTTGTCCTAGGCCCGGTTGGAACACCTTATAAAACTTTATAAAACCAAACAAAAATATTTCAACAAACAAAAACTTAAGATTTATTAAGTTTATACGAAAACTATATTTAGTTAGTGGTTTTATACGAAAATTCAAAAACTATCTTTACATTATGAAAAATTAAGTTTAAACTCCTTGGTTCCCTCTCTTATATGGTTTAGTATAAATAAATAAGTTGATTAGTTTGTTTATTAAGCTTTATACGATAACTTATAAAACTGTATAAAACCAAACAAAATATTTTAACGAAGAATTTTCTCAACATTCAGTGGTTCTATACAAAAATTATATTTAGTTCATGAAAATTAAGTTTAATTCCCTTGGGTTCTCTCTATTAAGAGGGGGGTAGGGTTTAGTTTCAATAAATAGGTTGACTAGTTTCTTTATTAAGGTTGATAAGATACCTTATAAAAATGTATGAAACCATACGAAAATAGATAACCAAAGAAATTTTCAACATTGAGTGGTTTTATATAAAAATTATCTTTACTTTATGAAAAATTAAGTTTAATTCTCTCAGGTTCCTTCTCTTAAGAAGGGAATAAGGTTTAGTTTTAATAAATACGTCGACTAGTTTTTTTATTAAGGTTTATAAGATAGCTTATAAAACTGTATAAAACTAAACGAAAATACTTAAACAAAAAAAAAGTCAACAATCAGTGGTTTATATAAAACTATCTTTAGTTTATGAAAAATCAAATTAAATTTTCTTAGGTTCGTTCTGTTAAGAGGGGGTAGAGTTTAGTTTTAAATAGGTCAACTAGTTTTTTTAAGGTTTATAAGATACCTTATAATATTGTATAAAACCAAAAAAAAAGTACTTAAACAAAAAAATTCTCAACATTCAGTGGTATTATACGAAAAGTCAAAAACTATCTTTAGGTTATGAATAATTATGTTTAAATTTTCTTGGGTTCCCTATGTTGTAGAGTTTAGTATAGTATATAGGTCGACTAGATTGTTAATTAAAGTTTATAAGATACCTTATAAAACTGTATAAAACCAAACAAAATACTTTAACAAAAGATTTTTTCAACATTTAGTGGTTTTATATGAAAACTATATTAGTAATTAAGTCTAATTCCCTTGGGTTTCCTCTATTAATAAAAGGAAAGAGTTTAGTTTTAATAAATAGGTAGACTAGTTTCTTTTGTGATTTAATACAAAACTATCAATAATTAAGAAAAATTGAGTTTAACTTTTCTTTCGGTTCCCTCAATTAGAGTTTAATTATTTGAAATTCTTCTAACTGTTTTTTATAGAGTTTTATAAGAAAATTTATAAAACTTTATAAAACCAAAGAAAAGAAAAATTAAATGAAAGAAAATATTCAACATTCAAAAATTTAATATGAAAAATATCTTTAATTTGAGAGAATTTAATGTTTAAGATTTGAAATATTTTTAACTGGTTTGTTTACAAAGTTTTATAAGATATATGATTAAATTGTATAAAACTAAACAAAAATACTAAATGAAAGAATATATTCAACATTCAAAATTTTAATACGAAAACAGTCTTTAGTTTGAGAGAAGTTATATAAATTTCCCTTGAATTCTATATGAGATGGGTTATGATCTATATTTATGAAATTCTTCTCACTTATATGTTTATTAAGTTTTTATTATACTTCTTACTTTTTTATAAGAAAGATTATAAATCTTTGTGAGACCACAACATTTTCGTCAACCAAGTTTTATAAATCTTTGTAAAACCACAACATCTCAGAGTCTTCTAATTCCTCACAACGGAGACGAATTCATTACTCAACGAGGCGTAGGTAAGTGGTGAACAAGGCTAATAGCTGCATCATTGTTGTAAGGTCGAGCAAAGATATAAGGAAGATTTAAACTTCGGTGCTGCATTGGGATTTCCTTCCACTTTGCACGGCACACTGGGCAAACTTGGTTTATGTGCTTCACATTTGAAGTAATACAATGAAAATGAAACGACCGTGAGCACTCTGCTGTGAAAATCGCATGTCCTCCTCCTTCTTTCATCTTATTCAAGCATATAGAAGGTTAATAACACCACAAGGAAAATAACATACCAAAAAACTAATCAAAGTACTCAGTTTATAAGTCAAGCATCGAAGAAAAAAGCTTCCCAAGTATAACCAGAATTAAAACTTCTAACTAGCAAGATATAGAGATCCAAAACAAGTTTCCACTTTATTAAAGCTACAAACAAAAAGGCTTGTGGAAGAATCATGAATTCTCTATACCATTCCTAAAATTCAATGGGTTATGGTCTCTGAGCACAACACGACAGAGGAGGAAAGAAATCAGAGACAAGACAATATTCCATTTACACAAAGAAACAGTTTTTAAAATCAAATCAAAAGTACAGCCTGTTACACAAGTTTTTTACATTAAGGATGAAACGGAACCATATGGTACCAAAAAATGCAGACAAGTCATTTGTCTTCTTACATGATCTCAGATTCTGAGTAGCCGGTATGGAACTGCAATGTATCTGTCCAAGTAGGGGACTTGTTCAATTAGCATCTTGTTGTGTAAAAAGTTAAAGCAGTAAGCATAGAGAGAGGGAGAGAACATCAACGTTTCATAGTGCAGCATCCCCAATTTCGCAAGAAAGTAAACCATATTCTCCATGTAAAGAGAAACAAAACAAAACAAAACCTGAATCGGTCTCTTTCCAATCTATATACTGAACTTTAAGCAAAAATGAGTTGCTATAACATGAATCAAAATTAATGTGAGATTTAGGGAGATAGAAGTTAGATTTCAAACATCAAAGAAAGTAAAATTAGGCACCAACCTGAAGTACAATTAATCAAGTTGAAACTGGTCCACTACTTTACAAAATCTCTTTAAAAATCTATGTAATGCATAATGGAAGAGTTTTATATATATATTCACAAGTAAACGAATCCAGTTCCTAGTCTAGGATTTTGAGACCTCTCATTGCATTCTCTTAACTTAAACAATGCAAGTTGAAACTCTTCCCAAATACACGTGAAGCAAATAGAGAGACAATATACAAAGAGTGGACCATGAAACCCTCAAATTTCAGTATCAAAAAAACAATAAAAATAACAAAATGCAAGTCACACATTAAGGGCTACAATACATGGAATTGGTTCAAAAAAGTCAACTAAGTGAGAAACTTCTGCAGATGAATTTACGAAGCCAGTATTTGCGTTGGTAATGATGAGTAAGTATACTCAATCTTCCAACAAGGTGTAACGGTCCTTTATCTCTGGTTTTGACAATGGAACCTAAACGAACCTGTTAGTTGTGGATGTGATAATCGAAGACAAAAATTATATAAACTTGGGTAGAGGAAATGAAATGGTGAGAAGATTGAGAGAAATCTAACTAAAATCGTTGAATTAAATTGCAAATTTTAAAATTTTTGAAAATCTGTACCTAAAATCTTAATCTAGAGAAATCTAACTAAAATCCTTGAATCTACTAACAATTCTCAGATCAAAGATCCAAGAATCGAACCTAAAATCTTAATCAATAGAAATCTAACCTAATTTCACCGAATCTAGAAACGAATCTAACCTAAAATCAGCGAATCAGATCTTCAAAAACTTCACATGTTTAAGTTGATCTTCAAAATCACCGCGAGAGAGCAAGTCTGTTTTTAGGAATTTTAGGATTTGTTTCTAAAAATTGGGAAGGGCAAAAATGTCTTTTTTGTTTTAGCTTTAGGGGTATGGGTAATTTTGTAAGAATATCTAAGATGTGGGCATTTTTGAAAAGCACCCTACTTTTAATATAAATAAAACATAATTAATTTTCAATCCATTATAAACTCTTATTCACTACAAACATTCATTAAATTTATACTTTTTTTTCGTCACATATTACTTTATTTATTTTACTTTATTTTTATCATGTTGACCATGAAAATTTTACCTATTCCATTGGTTTCATAAGAGAATCAATCTAATATTAAATCGCTATAAAATCAAGACAAAAATTATGAAACTATGAAGATCATTCAAATCAATTGAGATGGTTTCAGTCGTATTAAAAAATATTCATAAATATATTCAACCAATACTTTAAATTTATTTCAAATATTATAATTGATATTTTTAAAATGAATATATTTTAATGGATAAATTAAAAAATTATCGAATGTATTATTTTGATGTGCACGTTAAATTATCACATATATTTTTTTTATACATGATTTTATTTATTTTATGTCGTAAAATTTTTTGTTTATAATTATATCAATAATTAAAAGACTTATTACTGATATATCAAATAAAATAAAATTTAAAATAATTTAATCAAAAAACTTATACCCGCACGAAAGTGCGGGAAAATCACCTAGCTGTTTTCTTTTATTTAGAAGAGAAGATACAAATATTATGTGATTATTAAAACAAATAATTAGGTAAAAAAATCTTATCTAGACAGAAAGACAAATTAATTAGGTAAAACAAATTGACCAATCGAAACAAATCAAAAGATTTAAAATCTCTATTCTATTATTACCATGATATGATGAATCTTATTGCTACGATTTTATTATAATAGAGATTTTTTAAATAGAAAATATTTTTTATCTCTACTAATTTTAGAACTTCCATAATATCTAAAAAATAGAGAAATTTTAAGAAATATTTTTTTTGACATACTATTTTTAAAAAATGCTATCTGATACCTATTTTTCTCTCCTCGTTTCCAAAAATGGATAGGTTTTGAAAATAGGCATATCAAAAAAGGTATTTTTGAAATTCCCTAAAAATATTAAGATGCATTATGCTAATTTACCAAGTAAAATTCAAATGGTATATTATTAAAACATGGAATACAGTTGGTCAAAAGATTAGAATTCATGTGTTTTTTTAGGAGAAACTGGACTTTTTCTACTGCAAAATTATTCTTGATTATCAATAGATGTTTGCAGTCGTAAAAACACTCCACATTATCATGCCTCTATATTTGAAATTCCCCCATTAAAAACAATTAAAAAATGGAAGAGTAGAGGAGTAGAATTTAGTGAATAAAAATGTATATTCTAAAGTTTCTAAGCCAAAGGATGCTTTGAGACATTATTAATACTGATAGAACATGTTTGCGAAGACGAGGTATGGGTGCTTGGGCTTGTAGACTTTCAACTTTGACTCCTTCAATTTTCATTTTTACACATTAATGGATTGTTTTAATTAAATAAAAGAAGACAGTAAAGCTCTAAAATCAAGTACACACGTTTGGGAAGTTAAAAAAAAAATTCGAGTCAACGAAAAAGAATTGAAGACAAAAGGGGAATTAACCGAGAAACTTGGCTTTTTGTGATCTCATTGATTTTCATAACATCCCATTTTCTAGACATTGCCCTGTAGAGTAATTAATCAGGAGCAAGAGAAAAATCTATAGCCAAAGATAACGAGTCCAAATTAAAATAATTTAATGTGTAAAGTTATGAATAATAAACATTTCCTTGTTTTCCACTTGTTACGGAGAAAAATGAAATTTTAGTGTCAAAAATTTGTAAAAAAAGCACTACTATTAGTTCACATGTCTTTGATATACATCAACTTTTTTGTTTTACAAAATACTTTAACTTATATTAGAACTTTTTACTTATATTAAAAACACTTTAAAAAGTTTAAAATACTTCTCACTAATAAATTTGTAAGAATATTTCAAATTAATAACAATGAAATAATAATAATTCAAATTGATAACAATGAAACAATATGGGTAAAACTAATAATTTTACATTTTCAAAAAACAACATTCTATTTTGGCAATAATTAGATTAATAAACCTAATTCATCACTTAAATTTCCACAAGCTCTAAATTATATCATCGACCACTACATAATTCTATGAAATCATATTCTGCAAAATTAGTAAAAGAAAAGTTCCTATATAGGATAACATCTTTCAATGATTTTTTTGGTCAACAAACATGTCGACAAAACTTGAGTATAACTCAAGCTCTAATACTTAATACATAAAATAAAATTAGTTATAGTTTAGAATCGAATCATAGTAAAAGAATTAGAAAGAATAATATTTAACTATTTGATCAATGCACTTATAAGAGATAGTAGTATATTTTTTTCTAAAATATTACTCCCTTTGTTTCATAATAATTGTCGTTCTAATATTTTTTACACAAATTAAAGAAACATATTAAAATTTTATTATATCTCTGAAAACTAGTTGACTGTTGACATTCTTTTTTTTTATTAGTTACTAATGAGGTTAAACTAGACAATTTATGATAAAATTTATATCGTAAATCTAAAACGATATTTATTTTGAAACGAAAAAATAATCCTAGAACTACACTTATTATGAAACGGTAAGAGTAGTTTGTAGTACTAGTTAGTGTAATTTCAATGTGACCAAACACCAAGGTAATTACTAATTACCATCAGTTCCATATAATTCAGACTTGTCTCGTTCACTTCACAGCTACATCATAGTATTAATTACTATTTGACGATGTAGATAATAATTAATTAATTATTTGATGGTAGAAAACACAGGTTCTTGCATTAATTTTAAACTTCAACCAGATATTTCAATTTTTAGTACGTATTAACTACTGTTTGGCACTGCAGTAAATAATTGAATAAATTGATGGTACTTGTTGAGAAAAAAATATTAAAGAAAACAAAGGTCATTGAAAAATTATTAAACATCAAAAACATTTTTACTAAAAGCAAGAAACTATTGAGAAACTCTATACTTTGGTATTCGATATTTTGTCAAAACCCACATCAAATGAGAAAAAAATTATGCAGATTTGACTTTTGCCTTTTTAATTAGTATGTTTTACGAGTTCTCTTGTAAAATTGTTTGTTTAGATTTTGCGGTTGCCGGTTACAATTTAAATTTCACCAACTCTGGCATTTCAGCTCGTTGGTGGGTCACTTTTTAAATAATTAAATATGATTAATTAGAATAGTACTAGAAAATTGTGAAAATATTAAAATATTACTTCAAATAATGCTTAAAGTCTTTTAAAGATGTATTTATTTATTATTTTTTTGAAAGAAAAATATTTACAAAATTTTCATTAATTTATGAAATTTACGGCGTTTAAAATAAACTTGTGGGTAATAAATCTATAATAGATGACAGATTTAATATTTCTTTGCATATATGTTTTGTTTCATGTCAATTTATTTTGTCTTAGTTGATTTTTTTATACAGATTTATTTTGAAAGTGTAGTAGATTTTTGTTTTTGTAGATATATTATGAAGTGGTAGTTATATTCTATCGATGTGTAGATTTTTTTATCTAGTTTGGTAGATTTTTTTTCTTGTTGATAGAAATTAATTTAGTCGCATATTTGATTTCATATGTCAAATTTGTTTATGCAAATTTTATGTTTTGTGTTACAGATTTGTGTTATGTTAGAAAATTTATTTCCATTAAGTAGTGATATACTCATAGCTAATGGAGAATAAAAACCATATCTCAAAATCAGAACTCATACACGAAATCAATACTTATTATTTCAAACCATCTAAACGAAACTAAAAGAAAAGTAACAAGAGAAGAGGAGGTAAGAAAACAATGTACCCTTTGAAAAGAGAAGAGTCGCTGCCGGAGAGAGACGAGCCACCGTTGGAGAAAAAATGTGTTCTCGTTGGAGTGAGGACAACCGTCAGAGAGAAGCTGGGTTGCTGCTGGAATTGAAGATATCAAGTTGACGGCGTCGAGAAAAAGAAAATATGAAAAAGTCCTATATAAATTTTTTTTTTTGAGAAATTAAGAAAAATGCCTTCTTTTAAAACATAATTATCCGAAATAGCCAAACGTTGTTGAAATCATCAAAACTGGCCTAAACAAAAATTATTTTTCATATAGTTTAACAAATTTGCCCCTGCCTATTTTTGTCTTCCAAATCTCATGCAACAGTTATATCTCATCTTTGTACTTGTCTTTGCCAATATTTTATTTCTTTCCTCCCTCGACAATCGTTCATGCCCACCTGTCCACATCTGACGTTCAATTACCAGATCATTATAGTGATAAGAGCTTCTCATTAAATGGCGTTGAATAGTCCCAATCTTTTTTTTCATGAACAAATATATGTTTATATGTCGACTATTAAAATGTGGACATAATCCATATAATGATATAGTCCTCCTATGGGCATAGACAACATCCTTTCATTGTGTATCATTATATTGAGAACATAGACATGGACTCATTTGTCTATTTAATTTGTGATGTTCACCTATAATGTCATTAATATAAAAACTTATTCAATGAACATGGTCTTAAACCATATGGACATGTTAACCGGATCTATATATCAGTGTGTGGACATCGACATTTTGGTTAAATTCCCGTACATTCAGGTATGGACGTGGACCAAATCGTGTCTTTTATTTTTCATCGTTAAGCGCAATGATATGTTTATGTCATCTGTTAAGCCAATATATACACATTGTATGGACATGAACATAAACTATTCCATTATAACATACAATGACATGTTACCCACTACTATAAATCTGTGTATAGACATAGACATGTTCAGTCAAATTCCGTTATATTCTGGATATAGACATGGACAATTGTGAATAAGTTATTTTCTCATGGACTAATTCAATTATATGTATCAGTCATTCTCAGTCAAATATTATGTTATTACAATACCAATATATGGACATGGACATAATCCATATCATGATATAGTCATCTTATGGACATAGACAACATCATTTTCGTTGAGTGGCATTATGTTGATAACATAGACGTGGTCCTATTTTCAATTTAATTTGTGATGGTCACCATTACTTGTGAAGACATGAACAGATTTAGGTCATGTCTCGTTCCTTTTAATTACGACAACTTTGATAACAAGGTTGCCTTATAGGTCATTACGGTGTATATGTCCATAAGTTATGTGGACATAGACAATGCCATTACTTGTGAAGACATGGACATATTTAGATCGTGCCTCTTCCTCTTTTATATGCACACTGATCCAAAAAAAAATCTCTAGTTATTAATCTTATGGACATATTTATTATAATGACAATGCATTATGTGGACATGGACATATTCATATTAACGACAATGAACTACATAGACATGGACAAATACAATTTCAAAGTTCTGGACACGTACATGTGCCTCATATATCCATGATCAACCAATGTCTACTTTTAATATTCACATATATGTAGCCATGACACTGAATTCTATGGACATGGACAAAGCCCTCACATGGACATGGACATAGAGTCACGTCATTAACAACGTCGACATGGACTTGGACATGGACATTATAGTGTAATNTGGACTTGGACATGGACATTATAGTGTAATGTGATATGTCTGTATTTTACCCCATTTTAGGTGCATAATTCATCTACATTTCCATGCATTCTCTGCATTTTAGAGTCCCTTTAGGTTCATATTGCATACATATTGCATTTGGAGTCTCTCAGGTGCCTGTGAGCTAAATTGGGAGTATTTGGAGTGATTTTGGGACAAAAACAGCAAGGATCAGGCTAAGATGAAGCATTCGGGCAGAAGAGGTTTTAAGCTGAAGATATGTGATGCCTCGCCACTCAACCTCACCGTGTTGGAGTCGAGTGTTAGCCCAGAAGCAGCTTGGAACAACAACTCGCCGTTGTGCCTCGCCAAACACCAGCGAGTAACGTTCAAATAGAAGAAGAAAGCCTCATCTTGCCATGATGCCTCGCCACGCAGATGGCGAGTTGAGCCACCGACCTTGATGTTTTGCTGACTTTTTCTCCACGTTGACTCAATTAAGGTTTTTGTTCTGGGTTATAAATACCCCTTTTTGGCCCACACAAACCCTATCTGCGTTTTTATTTCTCTCTAGAGCAAAAACTGAACCTTGTTTTCTCTCTTTTCTTGTAATGAATGTTTGTCCCTTTTGTTTCCATCTTTCTAATTATGTTCTTAGTTTTAATTTCTGGTTTTATGTTCTTGCATTTGAATATTGAGTAGATTCATTAGGGTGATTACGGATGGGTTAGATCTTTGCAGATCTAGGGATTTTATCGCTTGTTCAAGCTCTTTCATGTTTAGATCTCTCTAATCTAGGTGTGTTTCATACTTATTTCATTTTGGCCATTTGAAATCTGATCTTATGCATTCTTGCACACAAGGTGTTTGTGAAAATGCTTGATAGAACCTAGGATTGGGATTTGCATTTCTAGCCTAAGAGATTAGTTGTCTAGAGCATTCATTGCCTAAAATAGATTGTTCTTCATGCCTTCTTGATGTGGATCACCATGAGAGTGGGTTAGGTTATAGCCCAAGGAGAGTATTAGTACTCATGAGAATGATTCTGATTGCTTTGTATCTATTGCCTAGATATCTCCCAATTAGGTTGTTGGATGGGTGATTAGTCCCTAGGTTAACTTATATTGATGAACCCAGCTCCTCATGAACCCATCTTCATCATTGTTCTGTTATTTGCCTTGTTGTTTCTTTACCCCTGTTTCTTGCTCTGTTTTTAATTCACTTCTCTGTTTCTTTATGCTCTGTTTTCACTTACTCTATTTTATGTCATTTGCATTTTGATTGTGACAGAATCAATTTTTATAGGATTGGCTTGGATTAGTTTGTTGATTGCATTCCTGATTATTTGCTAGAAACCTGGCTGGATTGACACCTATTGTACTACAATAGATTGATAGCTAGAACAGAATGAAAAATCTTGTTATCAAATTGGTGTCGTTGCCCACGGGTTTTTGCTAGTTTCAATTAGGAATTTCAACTTTCTAAGACCAAGTTCCGGTGACTTCTGCTCCAGATGTTACTAACTCATTTTTGTTGTCTTTGCTGAGTTACAAGTAGCCACGCCAGACCACCTCGCCAGATGACCCGACGAGTTGCTCAAGTACAACCAACTCGCTGCCACAACTCGCCACGACACACGCGAGTCCATCATCTGAGCTGTGTTCCTAGGTTTCTACAATATGGCGACCACCACACCAGAGAAGCCACATGATGAAACACCACCCACCACCCCCACCTCTCGTGCTCGTACACCACGCTTTATTGGAGCAGGAGATGCACAGGACTACACACTCCACGTCATGGGATCCACCCACCTGATATCCCCACTGAACACTTTGGAGTCAAAAGTACAATACTCTCCATGCTGCAGAATAAACAATTCCATGGTGTATCAACTGAGGATCCCTTGGATTATCTGGACGAGTTTGAATGGCTTTGTGGCCTGACCAACTTTCATGGGATGAGTGAAAATGCCCTCAAACTCAGATTTTTTCCCTTCTCCCTCGCAGATACAACGAGAATGTTGGAAAAAAATTTGCCTCTATGAACAATAAGCACTTGGGATGGATTCAAGGCACCCTTTCTTGGGAAGTTCTTTTCAACCTCTCGCACTGCTAAACTCTGTTCTGCGATCAATGGATTTGTCCAAGGCAACTCTGAGACATTCTCTGCAGCTTGGGAACGCTTCAAGACATACCAGAATCAATGCCCACATCATGGATATGACAACCAATCTTTGCTCCGTACCTTCCACCGCGGTATTCTATCTCACTACCGCCTACTCCTAGATACTGCTAGCAATGGTAATTTCCTGAAGAAAGATGTTGATGAGGGATGGGAACTTGTTGAGAATCTTGCACAAGTCAACAAGCAGTATGATGATGATCAAGATCCCCCATTCAGAAGCAGTTCCGGTTCAGAATCACCAAGCAAGAGGGAGATCAAACAGTTGAATGCTAAATTAAATAAGTTGCTTTATGTCTGACACAAACAGGTGCATTTGGTTTCTGAAGAAGAATAGTTTGAGGATGCAGCCGATGATCTATTTGAGGAAGTGAGTGTAATACAGAAACAGGGAACTAGCTGCAAGCAGCACAACAATCACATGCCACCACCAGCACCCTCCGTTCCACCGCCTACCTTACCTTCTCCTAACATCCTGCATTTACTTGAAAAGATCCTTCAGGGACAGAAAACATCAACAACTGAGTTGACTGCGAGATTTAGTGTGATACACACACGAATAGATATCACCTATAATGATCTCACAACCAAGCTTGAAGCAATGAACTATAGAGTAACAATTGTTGAGAATAACCAAGCCTCTGCACTAGCTTTGACAAGCACTGGGACTGGTTCTGCTCCTTCACAGAAGCATCAGGCTAAAGCCATTAAACTACAAAGCAGCACAGAACTGGTTATCCGAACTACAGATCCACATGATACTGAGGACAGTATGGTTCAAGCAGGGGGGATAACTCTAACCAAGAAAAAGCTGACGGCTCAAACCCCATAGCCCAACTCGCCAGACCACCTCACCAATCAGGGCGGCGAGTTGAGCTTCCTTTGGTGAAAAACCCACCTGATCGTCCACCTACGTCCGAATTCGCAGCACCCACTCGCCAAACACCTTAGCGAATTCAGCCATCTGATCCTCAGAAACCTGCAGAGACACCAAAACCATTCATCCTCCCACCACCCAAACCCAAACTCCCCTTCCCACAGAGAATCAAATAGGAAGTTGGTGCAAAGTATAAGGCTTTATTTGACAGGAAAATCCATGAAACTGAGATCACAGTCCCTATAATGATGATGCCTCCATATCAGAAATTCATAAAGGATACAGTCAACCAAAAAACTGCAGAAGATGAAGGGACAGTGGTACTCACTCATGAGATCAATGTTATCATTCTAAGGAAGGTGATAACTAAGAAGAAGAATGATCCTGGCACATTTACAATTCCTTGTGCTCTTGGTCCTCTATCTTTTAATAAGTGTCTATGTAACCTTGGAGCTTCAATCAGCCTCATGTTGTTATCAGTAGCAGAAAGACTGGGTTTTAACCACTACAAGCCTTGCAAGATTTCCCTAGTTTTGGCAGATAGATCAGTTCGAATCCCCCATGGGATACTAGAGGATTTACCAGTTTGAGTTGGAGACGTGGATATACCAACAGATTTTGTAGTTCTGGAGATGGATGAAGAACCAAAAGACCCTTTGCTCTTTGGAAGGCCATTTCTAGCTACAGTTGGTGCAGTGATTAATGTTCCCAAGGGAGAAATTGAGCTGAACTTAGGAAAGGATCTCAAAATGAAACTCAACATCCAGAACATCATGAAGAAGCCGACTATTGAGGTTAAAGCCCTCTATATTCAAGAAATGGATGAGCTAGCAGATGAGCTGTTGGAGGAAGCCCCACAGTTTAACTCGCTATATCTACTTGCTGTGCAACTGAACGATTCACCCTCTTCAGCTGAAAATGATGATTGATTTGAGCTGAAAACACCAAAAGTGGAGATGAAACCACTTCCCAATGCACTAAGGTACGTTTTCTTAGGTCCCAATTCTACATATCCTGTGATTGTGAATGATGCATTGGATGATGAACAACTTGACATGTTGATTGCTGTGCTTAGACATTTTAGAAAAGCAATAGGCTATACACTTGCTGATATTAAAGGAATATCCCCTAGCTTCTGCACTCATAGGATACATCTTGAGGATGAGTCTCACTCAAGCATAGAGGCCCAAAGGAGATTGAATCCGAATCTGAAGGAAGTAGTGAAAAAAGATATTCTTAAGTTGCTAGATGCTGATGTTATTTATCCTATATCTGATAGCAAATGGGTATCTCATGTGCATTGTGTTCCTAAGAAAGGCGGCATAAATGTAGTTAGAAATGATAGGAATGAACTGATACCAACTAGGACAATAACGGGCATAAGATGTGTATTGATTATAGGAGACTCAACTCTTCAACTAGGAAAGACCATTTTCCATTGCTTTTATTGACCAGATGGTAGAAAGTTTATCTGACTATCGGTATTATTGTTTCCTTGACGGGAATAGCGGATTTTTTCAAATCCTTATACACCCGGATGACCAGGAAAATACCACCTTCACTTGTCCTTATGGTACTTTCACCTATATACGTATGCCTTTTGGGTTGTGTAATGTTCCTGCTGCGTTTCAGTAATGTATGACCTCTATATTTTCATATCTAATAGAGGAGTCAATGGAGGTATTCATGGATGATTTTTTCATGTATGGCTCCTCTTTCTCCTCTTGTTTGTTGAATCTATGTATGGTCCTGAGCAGATGTGTTGAGACAAATCTAGTGCTAAACTGGGATAAATGCCATTTCATGGTTGAGGAAGGGATAGTCTTGAGGCATAAGGTCTCAACAAGGGGTATTGAGGTTGATAAAGCCAAGATAGATGTGATGATTCAACTGCAGCCTCCTAATACGGTTAAGGATGTTAGGAGCTTCTTGGGACATGCGGGTTTCTACAGGAGGTTCATTAACGATTTTTCCAAGATAGCTAGACCACTCACACGCCTACTATGCAAGGAGGCAGAGTTCTTGTTTGACGCTGATTGCTTAGAAGCATTTCAGAAGATCAAGGACGCATTGGTATCAACTCCTATTGTTCAGGATCCAGATTGGGATCTACCTTTTGAGATCATGTGCGATGCCAGCGACTATGTTGTAGGAGCTGTTTTGGGTCAGCGGAAAGACAAGAAGTTGAATGTGATCTATTATGCAAGTCGAACGCTAGATGATGCACAAACCAAGTACGCAACAACAGAGAAAGAGCTACTAGCAATATTCTTTACTTTTGAGAAGTTCAGGTTATACTTGTGGGTTTGAAGGTTATAGTCCATACAAATCATGCAGCTCTAAAATACCTAATGAAGAAAAAAAATGCCAAGCCTAGACTTCTGAGATGGATCTTGCTGCTACAGGAGTTCGATATAGAAATAGTGGATAAACCTGGGATTAAGAATGAAGTTGCAGACCACTTATCCAGGATGATGATTGATGATCCGGTCCCTATAAATGACTCAATGCCTAAAGAACAGCTCATGGCCATCAGAACAAGACAAAGTCAACTGATGGAGCACAACTCGCCGCACTCACTCGCTAGGAAAGGCGGCGAGGCCAGTAAACCAAGCATCAGAGCTCAGCTTTCATAGCTCAACTTGCCATCTACCCTCGCCAGACAAGGCAGTGAGCTGAGCATTCGGTTAGCTAAGCGTTCGGTTAGTTGAGAGCCTAAGTCAGTTCAAAAATGAGTTTGCTGGAGCTCATTTGCCTTGGTATGCAGACTTGGTGAATTATTTGGTGGTCAAAGAGGTCCCCAAAAGCATGGATAAGTACCAGAAGAAGAAATTTTTTAGGGATGTGAATAGCTACTTCTAGGATGAGCCTTATTTGTACAAGAGAGGATCTGATGGGTTGCTTAAAAGATGTATAGCTGAGGAAGAAGTTCAGGGAGTGTTAGAGCATTGTCATGGATCAGCATATGGTGGTCACTTTGCTACATTTAAAATAGTTCAGTAGGTTTTGCAAGCTGGGTTATGGTGGCTAACAATGTTCAAAGATGCTCAAGCCTTCATCTCGAAGTGTGACTCGTGCAAACGAGCATGAAACATAAGCAAGCGTAATGAGATGCCTCAGAACCCGATTCTGCACATATAGATATTTGACTGCTGGGGAATAGATTTTATGGGTCCATTCAACCCACCATCAGCTGGAAACACTTACATATTAGTGGCTGTTGATTATGTCTTAAAATGGGTTGACGCTGTAGCATTTCCAACCAATGATGCCAAAGTGGTTATTAAGTTATTCAAGACCATCATATTCCCAAGGTTTGGCATTCCAAGAGTAATAATCAGTGATGGAGGATCCCACTTCATTAACAAGGTATTTGAGAGTCTACTGAAAAAGTATGGAGTCAAACACAAGGTGGCAACCCCCTACCACCCTCAGACTAGTGGCCAAGTGGAAGTGTCAAATAAGCAGATCAAGGCAATACTCTCTAGAGTTGTTGGTACATCAAAATGAGATTGGGCTGCAAGGCTTGATGATGCATTATGGGCATATAGGACCCAATTGGGAGGCCACCATTTCAGCTGCTGTATGGTAAAGCATGTCATCTACCAGTTATGGTTGAATACAATGCAATATGGGTAACTAAGTTCTTGAACTTCGATTTAAAGACTACCTAAGAAAGAAGGCTCATTGGCTTGCATGAACTGGAAGAAATCAGGCTTGATCTTATGAGAGCTCCAAGATTTACAAGGAAATGACCAAAGCCCTCCATGACAAGAAGATAGCACCCAAGAAGATCTCAGCTGGTGACCAAGTGCTTCTATACATCTTACGACTCAAGCTGTTCCCTGGTAAACTGAAATCTAGATGGTCATGCCCATTCCTAGTGCAAGAGGTTCTGCCATATGGTGCGATCACATTAATCAATAGAGCTGGAGAACACTTCACAGTAAGTAGTCAATGAGTAAAGCCTTATCTAGTTGATGGGAACATACCCAAGAAGACCTTAGCTCTTCTCGATGAGCCTCCTCAGATCTGATAGGAGAGCAAAGTCAAGTTTAGAGACTTAAAACAAGCACACTTGGAAGGCAATCCCATGGTATCCTTGTACATACGAAACTACATCTTTTGTTTGTTTCTTTTTGTGTTATTCTGTCTTTCAGAACGTGGAGAAAAGCAACAGGAATCAAACAGGGAGAGTAAGGCTAATTCTGGCATGACGCAGTCCAACTTGCCAATCCTACTCGCTAGTGAACTGGGCGAGCTCAGCCTAACTTGTCACAAGACAAGCGAGTTCAGCCCCACAGGTACCAAACTCCAATTTTTTTTATTTTCTCACAATAGCATATGTATTACCTTGCTGGTCTAGAATTCTCTTTCAAGCTTTCATACACACAGGGTGATGAGGGCCTCGGTGGAGAGATTCTCAGATATGGATTCAACAAATCGACCTTGGTGAGTCCGAACCGGTGAAAACTAGGTGAAGACGGATTTAATTGACTCTCTCAATCGGTGGAGGTTGATTGACTCTCTCAATCGGTGGACATGATAAATTGTTTAACCTACACTAAAAAGCTAAGACACTGCTTCTAAAGAGCTAACTGAATCACACACTTAAATCAAAAGAAATGATAATGCTTCAAGGAAAACACTCTTGAAAAAGAACAAAATACTTTTATTAATCTTGATTGAAAAGGTGCCTTCTACATAGGACGAAATGAGCTTTATATAGAGCTCTTACATGATTATACTAATGTTCTAAAAGAGTAGAAACAAGAAATAAATCTCACAATTGAATACAAACTAGCCGTTGGACAATAATGAGCAAATCGACCCAAATATGGGAACTTGAGCTAGGCTTGAGTCTTGAGAGCTTAGCCATGAATGTGTCATGTCTAGGGACACCTTGATTCATTGAATCCACGCTCAAGTTGTAGCTGAAGCAATAATATAGCCGTTGGAGAGTTATGGCACAAAGTGTGAATGCGTCCAAATGTGGCAAGTAAACTCTCCAAGGGATTTTCTTAATTTTGTGAATGCTGGAGCATGGCAATACTTCTAGGGATGTTTTTAATTTGTCTGAATAATCCAATGGTCGCTAAACATAAGCTTGAATACATTTGAGACAAGTGGATCTCAGACATTCCTTAAACAGCTCCAAATCGATCGACCCATCTTTTTAATTGGAGCGTATCTGGAGGATCTGGAGGTGGTTTCAAGAATTCTTGGGCTTTTTGGAACCATGAAAGATCCACAAATATTTTCCAAGTGGTCTGGAGTGAAGGCCACACCTGAGCTGGGCTGTGTTGCTCGATATTTGGCGTTGTCATGCAGATGGGCTCATTGAAGATCCACCAACTTCTATAATCTATATCTTTCATGTCTGGGCTTTTTTTTTGGCTAATTCAACTTCGAGGAGTTAGATAATTGAGTCAGGAATCCATATAATATTGATTCGTGACTTGTTTCTTTCTGTATCATCTGTAAATCTTCAAAGAGTGGCCGCATATCCTTATTGGAGTCGAAATATGGCAAATGATGTCTAGGTTGTGTATTCATGGGCCAAGGTTGGGCATTGATTATTGAAACCTCCTCATGAACATCTGAATTATTTGAAGTCTTCATGTATTGCTCGGCCAAGTCCCTTTGGTTAGAATCCTTCTCGTCTCGACTTTCCCGGATTGCATCGTCTTTGGTTTGATCATTGCGGTCGAGGGTCACATCACAGGGACTGTGTGATTTAAGTTTGGGGGAGGGTTCTAGAGGATATTGACTATGATTTTGTGTTCTTAGTTTGTTTTTCATGCATTGCATACATAGTGTAAAGATCCATTAAGATTTTTCATTTCAGCATCTTATGACATTTAAGGTATAGATAAACCAAACAAATTTGAAAATTTTTGAAAATGCATTCCACAAAAACAGTGTGTTCATGTAGCTGCACTCTATTTAGGATTGAGTCTAGATTTGCATTGGGAATTAGGACTCTGCAGCCATTAACTTGTTGTTAAACTTGCTAGACTCACTGCCCTCGTTGATAGTTGTTGACTGCATTCATTCTTGCTCTGAAAGTGAAAGTTGAACCATGCTAGGAATTTCTGAATGAATCGCATGCCTTAGCTAAAACATGTTGTGATCTAATGCCTTTCAATACTAAGTGATAACCGTAATCCTGACTTGTAATTATCAAATCTGTGCATCATAATAGAGCTTGTGGATTGTACTGAATACTTGGATTTCATTTTCCATCATGCATCTATCTTGTTAATCCAAGTAGTTTCCCACCATGCAGTTTACCTCATTTCAGACCATCATTTGCTTGTTGTGTGTATGTGAGGCCTCCTTTTCGCATAAAGTGTTAGGTGAGAGCCAACAAGGACATGACTTCATGTAGATGCTGGTCCACAATTTTTGGACTAGATTAGGACTAGGTGGTTGTGATTTTGGATGTGGAAAGCTTGTGTCTAAGCATGGAAAGGAATGAAAATAGCAAAAAGGGAATAAAAAAAGGTATAAGCTAAGGAGAGTTTAAGGGGAGAAATTGTTGAAAGTAAGAAATGTTCTAGTAAAGATTTTGGGTAGCAAAAAGTAAAAGAAAAGTTCTAAGAAGCATTGGAAAAGAAAGAATAAGTCTTATGGTTAAGAAGGAAAAATAACCAAGAGCTGTAAGTATATAAGTCTCAAACCGCTAGAAGTCACAGTTTATAGACCCCCTCCTTAGATTTATGATTGGGAGAAGCTTAAGATTATGATCTTGGTGGCTGGAAAAAAGAAGAAGCCTTGAGTGAATTGGGTAGACTAGGATCATTTTATGGGTTTGGATCAAATAGGTTAAGGTCGAATTGGGTGCATGGGTAAATGGAGTCATGTTTTTGTATGCATCCATTGGTTCTCACCTTTAGCATTATGCTGAAGCCTAATCCATTTCATAAAGTGATCCCTTTTGCATTGATTGACCAGATTCTCGAAGATATCATTTTAATCTCTTAGCCTTTACCCCTGACCAAACAAGCTCTATGATGTTGCATAGTTAGATTCATGGTTTCCTGCTTAAATGAATCTTAAATGGATTGGTTGAAGTGAATGCATATGTAGGTTGAGGCAGAGTTCAAACGGTTTTGTGATTGCAACCTCTCTTCCTTCTTAGTTCCTTGCATTTTCTTGAGGGCAAGCAAGACCTAAGTTTGAGGGAGTTGATATGTCTGTATTTTACCCCATTTTAATTCATCTACATTTCCATGCATTCTCATTGCATTCTCTAGCATTTTAGAGTCCCTTTAGGTTCATATTGCATACATATTGCATTTGGAGTCTATCAAGTGCCTGTTGAGCTAAATTGGGAGTATTTGGAGTGATTTTGGGACAAAAGACAGCAAGGATCAGGCTAAGATGAAGCATTCGGGTAGAAGATGTTTTAAGCTGAAGATACGTGACGCCTCGCCACTCAACCTTGCCGTGTTGGAGGCGAGTGTTAGCCCAGAAGCAGCTTGGAACAACAACTCGCCGTTGTGCCTCGCCAAACACCAGTGAGTGACGACCAAACAGAAGAAAAAAGCCTCAACTCGCCATGATGCCTCGCCACTAACCTTGATGTTTTGTTGACTTTTTCTCCACGTTGACTCTATTAGAGTTTTTGTTCTGGGCTATAAATACCCCTTTTTGGCCCACAAAAACCTTATCTGCGTTTTTATTTCTCTCTAGAGCAAAAACTGAACCTTGTTTTCTCTCTTTTCTTGTAATGAATGTTTGATTTATTTATGATAGATTGAGATTCAGTATTTGCTTCTTTAATTCAGTTTGTCCCTCTTGTTTCCATCTCTCTAATTATGTTCTTAGTTTTAATTTCTGGGTTTATGTTCTTGCATTTGAATATTGAGTAGATTCATTAGGGTGATTGAGGATGGGTTAGATCTTTACAGATCTAGGGATTTTGTCACTTGTTCAAGCTCTTTCATGTTTAGATCTCTCTAATCTAGGTGTGTTTCATGATTATTCCATTTTGGCCATTTGAAATCTGATCTTATGCATTCTTGCACACAAGGTATTTGTGAAAATGCTTGATAAAACCTAGGATTGGGATTTGTATTTCTAGCCTAAGAGATTAGTTGTCTAGAGTGTTATTTGCTAAAATAGATTGTTCTTTATGCCTTATTGTTGTGGATCACCATGAGAGTGGGTTAGGTTATAGCCCAAGGAGAGTATTAGTACTCATGAGAATGATTCTGATTGCTTTGTATCTATTTCCTAGAGATCTCCTAATTAGGTTGTTGGATGAGGGATTAATCCCCATGTTTGCTTAGATTGATGAACCCAGCTCCTCATGAACTCATCTTCATCATTGTTCTGTTATTTGCCTTGCTATTTCTCTGCCCTTGTTTCTTGCTCTATTTTTAATTCATTTCTCTGTTTCTTTATGCTCTCTTTTCACTTGCTCTGTTTTATGTCATTTGCATTTTGATTGTGACATAATCAATTATTATAGGATTCGCTTGGATTAGTTTGTAGATTGCATTCCTGATTGTTTGCTACAAACCTGGCTGGATTGACACCTATTGTACTGCAATAGATTTGATAACTAGAACAGGGTGAAAAATCTTGTTATCATAATGGAAATGAACATTTGAATCAAAACCGACATGGACATAATATATAAAATAGACATGAACATGTTTTCTGTCATTTACAATGTCATAAGTTATTATGGACATTGTCCAATGTCATTGGTAACTTATTATGATTGAGTCACCAAGTTAAAGTTCTTTTCATTTTAGTAAAAGAGAAAGAATGAATATTGGAGACTTACATCAGGATCATATGGATTCACATATAAGGTCTTTGGATCCAGTACATAAACCAAAGCTAAGTGATTAAATGGCATCTTTATATGGACTCTATCAACCAGATATGGACATATGTGGACTCTATCAACTCATGTAATAGTTACGTATCAAGTGGACATGGACATATATTGTCCATATTGACATGTTCATTGTTCCGTCAATGCATTATGCATTGTCAGGACATGGACATGCGTTTGTTTTCGTACGTGGACATGGATGTACACTTACGACCGTTACCATGTCATATATATTATGGACACACATTCATTTAATGGATCTAATTCTTTGTCATTATGTACATAGAAAGTTACATATCAAGTGGACATGGACATACTATATATTCATGAACCACTCAGTCTCAAATGCCTATATATTCATGGTATCCATTATATGGATAAGGACCAATTTGATTGTACCTTCACCTGGATATCTTCTTTCTACCAGTAGCCTTCGTGGTAACTTTTGAGGATCTATTTCAACATTCTGAGTTGTCGTCTTCATTATCTTCACCTTTCAATACTTTTCTTTCCTGCCAAAACCACAACATTATATTAGCCTTACAATTAATTTATATTCAAGCTAAGTACATGTCTTTTATCAACTTAATCAGGACAAACAGTGCTGTGTTTTCTAATAACAAAATTGGACAAGTTGAACTTCAAATCACCCTCTAAATGACGACATACATGCCTTCCTTCTCCATTCTATCACCACAAACCCATAACTTACCCAAACTATTTACCCACTATTTAACCAAAAAAACTGTCGAAATCAAAATCTTTTCCAACCATTCACCACACGCATCGCCTCAATTACTCAATACACAAACCTCAAACCCTTGTTTTCAGTTTAAAAATTGTACATTTTCCCAAATCTGATGGCCTTCTTTGCAACCTTTTTCTTTTCTTTTGCTTTCAACTTCCTTCACTCTACTCTTCTTCGTTCAATTTATTTTTTTTCTTCACTTTACTCTCTTGCCCGTAAAACTTATGTCTGCCCAAGACAAAGTTTTCGATTTGACACACTGCTATTCTCAACAAAAACCAAGGTTATCTTTGTCTTTTTGCTCTAAAAACTAAGGCACACGGGAGAAAACAAAAAACATCAGGGTATTTTTAATGATTTTGTTACCTTTCAGGACATTTATGGTGAAATTGTTTTTTGTTATATATACATATAAAAACAAAAGTTAGTATTAAAATATTAATATTTAATATCTTAATTACTTTTTATTTTATTAAATTTTGTTTTTTGTTTTTTGGAGTGATAAAACATAAAACAACAATTTTTTATGTATTTTTACCCATATGTTTTATGCTTCACATTATGTATAACATTATATGAGTAACAATAATTAAGTATAGTAATTATCTCTATAATTAATTACGATTGAGTTTTGAAGATTTTTTAATGTCAAGTAAAAGAACAAGGTATCCGATGTAAACGTCATTTAATTTGTTCCAATAATTTATTATTAAGTTTCGTCCAGTAATTACGTCTGTATACATCATGTTTTCTTATAAAATGTTTGTTTAGTGTACTTGGAAATCTGTGAAAACTTGTAGAACTCTCTGTAAGTTTTGAAAACATTTACAACTTTTATATAAAAAATCAATCGGAAACACATTTTCAGAAATGTTCTCGAGTAAATTTTATTGTTTTTACAAAAATTTAATGTATTTGTGTGTACTCACCTATAAACTTATATTTGTAGTACCGCACTTGTTATGTCACAATAGAATCGATCGACAATACATTAACTATACGAAAGCTAGATCTTGTGTTAAAGGATCCAATTCCGATATATCTGATCGAATCACATAAAGAATAAAATTGTAAACACTCTAGTCAATCAAAGGTTGGGTTAATTTATATTTAATGTCAAATTTTGCCATACTCTGACAAAAATCAGTGGGAATAGTCCGAATATATGCTGTTGTAAGAATGGGATAGAAACGTTCAGAGATTTTCAAGTTTTAATAAACCATATCTATAATTATACTTTTTGTATTTTCATAATTATAACATCAGAACCTCTATCTATTTGATTAATGCTATATTAATTCTAAGCGAATCTTTTGGTTACACACTTCAAAGTTTAGACAAAAGGGTCGTTCAGTGGATCTTTGACATACATATAATATCACATGTAACTGATACGTATCAACAAAAATATATAGAAAATATATATTTTCGATTGCAAAAGCTCATTTTTTCGAATGTATATAACATTTTTTTTTGTCAGAAAAAATGTATATAACTTAGATCCGTAATTTTCTAACAAATTACATATATGTTTTACACCAGTTTTGTAAAACCTTCATATAGTTTATATACTTCAAGAAAAGTAACATTTATATAAATCTATTTAATATACGCAAAACGTTTTTTGAGTTGCAAACAAATTCCACTACTCTTGCCAAATCGTATTTATAAAAGGACTTAAGTCCGTCCAAAAAGAGGTCAAAAGAAAACTATACTTTGACGAATATCCCAAGACAGTAGTCACAAATATTATCGAGAGATGCTTCTACTAAATGTTAGGAAAACTAAATGCATAGACTTTACACACACTCTCTCTCTTTCTCAATTAATTTTTTTTTTTTGGAAATTTAGCTGAAAAGACGGCTGATCCTTCGGAGTTAGACCCCTCAGAGGGTTGCATATATTGAGTTCAAATTAAGCAAGGAAACGTCACTCTTACCAACTCTCTTTTTTTCCATTTCGGGTTAAGAAAATTCTCATTACTCTCTTGCAACCTTACCTAATAGTATCTCTTAATTTAAAGCTAAGAACATACACTAATTAATACTAATATGGAGAAGAGTAAGGAAAAAGCTAAGAACATGGAAGATGTGTTGTTGCCTGGCTTTAGGTTTCATCCAACAGACGAAGAGCTCGTGAGTTTCTATCTAAAGCGAAAGGTTGAACATCGAGCACTCTCCATCAAGCTCATTACACAGCTTGATATCTACAAATATGATCCATGGGATCTTCCAAGTACGATCTCCTTCACTTATTATCTATCTCTCTCTCATTTTGAAAACTCTTGAGTCTAACATTTCTTTTCTGATGTAATCTGTTTGATGAATGTAGAGTTTGCAATGACGGGCGAGAAAGAATTGTACTTCTACTGTCCTAGAGATAGAAAGTATAGGAACAGCACGAGACCGAATCGAGTGACTGGTGCTGGATTCTGGAAAGCCACGGGAACGGACAGGCCCATATACTCATCGGAAGGAAACAAATGCATTGGTTTGAGGAAGTCACTTGTGTTTTACAGAGGAAGAGCTGCTAAAGCCATTAAGACAGATTGGATGATGCATGAGTTTCGTTTGCCTTCTTCTCTTCCTTCACATAACCTTTTTGATACTCCAGTCTCTCCCAGCGTAAGCAATATCTTCAAAAATATACATCAAATCAAATATATTTTTCGATCAAAGTTAAAATTAATTAGCATTGTCGTTATATATATGAAGCCCATTTAGAGAGGTTTAATTACTTATTGGCTAAAAGATTAATTATTTAAGTTCTTATGGAGTTGACAATACATACTAATTTTGTAGTTTTATTTTGTTGACTTAAATAGTCTTATTTCACTATTGATATAGTTACCTCATCGGTCCATAATGTGTTTTTTTTCTTTTTTATAAACTCATTGGTCTATAATGTTATGAGTATTTTAATAAATTGCAGGATTCATGGGCTATATGTAGAATATCGAAGAAGACAAACACAACGGCTCTTAGAACTATATCTCACTCTTTTGTTTCCTCAACACCACAAGAGGCACGCACCGATAAAACACCCTGCAAGAAGCCATCAAACACAGCCCACGTTTCTTCTAATAAGGCTAGCAATTATACAAGTAGTAATCCCTTTTTTGACTTAGAATTCACTTCCTCTGATAGTCTTAGTTTGTGTCAAGACCAACAGTACCTGAGAAGCCTCTTACTTGCCCCACAGCAAACACAAGCTCCTCCTTTCCCAATTTTCATCAATAGCGACAACGACATGATCTCGTCCTATCTGCTACACATGTCATCGTCTTCATCAGACTCATCGCTTTTAGGAGGTTACACAAACGTTGACCTCGCTTGTGCAATGTTGGCGCAAGAGCAGTGTCCTGCTCTGGTGAGTCTGCCACAAGAGTACCATGAAACCAGCTTTGAAGAGAACATGATGAGTAATGTCAAGCAAGATCATAATCGTGCTATGTGTCATTTATCTTCAACTACGGTTGAAGACCAATGTCAAGAACAGAAGCTAAACATGTTGCTGGAGACATACTATTCCTCACTGTCCTCGATTAGTGACGATTTGCCTGCTTCTTTCTCCATTACTTGATATGTAGTGTTTTATAGATTTAGATATAACATCACATGCTCTAGATGTCTTTTGTTCATGGACTCTTCTTTTATGAAATCTTCTTTCAAATTGATGTATTCTCTTACATTTTCTGAGTTCTCTTCTTTAAATAACAAAAAAATTAATAAGTGTTATAAGTTAACATATGGGAAGTAAATGGTAACTGTGGAATTGTGCTGACTGCAGAATCTGACGGAATATTTTTTATGTAGAATTTTGCGGAATTATTTAAAATCAAATGCTAACAGCTGAATTTTACGGAGAATTTGGCAGATTTTGTTTTAATAATTAGATCGACAATATCTCATTCTTAGCCAAATACTGTCATAGATTCCATTTAATCTATCTAGTTGCTAGATTAGTTAGATTAATATACCAAAGAAAAACAAAATTGGAACTCGAGCTAAACCGAGTCCTAGCCAAAATAAGTGAAATATAACAATACATGTACAGTATTATTCATAGTTACTTATATATTTTATTTAAAATATTTCTTACTTAAATATATAAAAACTAATTGAATAAATCATTATTAATATTTAAAATATATATATAAATTAAGAATATAAACTAATGAATCATTTTCTAATATTTTTTAAAGGTATATACAAAATTAGAAAACGGTACACTTAATTCTATAATAACTAGTCACATGCAAAGACAAAAGATAATAAGGGTTATTTTCAAAAATAACCCATTATCTTAAGTCAATGGCAAAAATAACCCACAAATTTCTTTCTCCTGAATTCTTTCAAAAATACCATTACTTCTTTATATATTTTCGAAAATATCATTACTTTTATTTATTTTTAAATTTCATTTCAACCTAAAATTATCAAAATACATATCTAACCTTAAATATTTACTAAAATGTCATATTCTTCAATGCTACCAACAACCATTACTAACCAAATCAAACCTTTAAATGCTTATGGATCTACCTATTTTCAAGGTTTAATTGCTTGTAAACAATCTTCAACCACATTATCTCTCATTTTCTCTTCATTTCTATCCATAAGTATCTCAAATTTTCATTTTGACATTTCAAAAATCTTGACACTTTAATTTTTCGGTACATTTAACAACTTAAACTAATGATTAACGGTGCATTTCAACATTCTTGGCATCTAAATAAGGTATATATAATCTCTAACAGAAATCTAGTAAAATTTTGCATATTTTCAAAAAAACTGCAGAGAGGAGACTTCACGTGAAGTTTACGGTCCTCGGAGACTTCACGTGAAGTCTCTTAAAGATGAGTTAGTTTTGGAATTGACTAAAATTTTGACTTTTAAAGAGACGTCAGATGAAGTCTCTGCATATTGTGGAGACTTCACATGAAGTCTCTGTTTTTCAATAATAAAATGGACCCCACATATGCTTTCTACGCAACCAATTTAAAAAAATTAATAATTTTGTTGAATACTTCACCTAAAGTCTGCTTTGTCGGAGACTTCACTTGGAGACTTCATTTATTAAAGTCAAACTTAGTCAATTGCAAAAGTAACATTTGTCATATAGAGGAGACTTCACATGATATCTTCTACATTTTGAGAAAACTACTATTCTTAAACGTCATTAAGGAGACGTTACATGAAGTCTCCGAATCAAAATATTTATTCTGGTTAATTGCTAATATGACCTTTTAAAAAGAAGAAGAAGAATAATTCAGTCTAAAAGGGCTAACAATCCTAATAGAAATATTTCATTCAACCCAATACCCAGATTTAAATGTATACCTACCAAAGCAAAGACTTTAGCTTTAGAACCTTCTAAACCTTCAAGAAGCCCTAAGTAACTACCCATACCACCAAAGGACAATGCCAACTAATAACCATGCCTGAAGCTTAGACATCAACACCTCTGTACAAAGAATAAAGAGATAGGGAGTACAAGGATCCCCTTGACGCAAACCTCTCTGCAGGAAAATTTGTCCATGAGGTTGCCCATTATTGAGAACAGAATAACCTACCAGACGGATACAAAACATGATACAAGAGACCCAATGTTCCGTAAAGCCAAACATGAGGAGTAACTTTTCCAAAAAATCTCACTCAACCCTATCGTAGGTCTTACTCATATCCGTCTTAACTGCCATAAATTTACTTCAAATCGATCTATTTGTCCTCAGAGTGTGAAACATTTCTTTGGAGATGAGCTTGTACACCACATTGCATAAGCTAATAGGGCGAAACTCAGACACTTTCGTTGGCTGATCAACCAGGCATTCTGAAAGAACAACGCCATCATCTTATTCGGGCCAGGAGACTTCCCAGGAGCCATCATAAACAAAGTACGCCTAATCTCCTCCTCAGAAAACAGAGACATCAACATCCTATTCCATTCCGAAGTAACCTTTAGCTCAATACAATCCAGTTCACAAAAGAAGTCAAAAGGCTCGAAATCCTATTTCGAACACGACGTTGCTTAGTTTGAGCATGGAAAATCATACTTTTTTTATCACCTTCCCGCAGCCAACGGCTCCTACTTCTTTGCTTCCAATATAACTTTTCCTCAACATAAGCAACCCTGAGAGCCTCTAAAGCCTGACGAATATTCGATGAGGAACTAGAATCATTATTCTTCATATTCTCTAAAGTGATCTTACAATTCTCTAAAAAAATTTCAATTAGTGTTTTCTTTATTTTATGTTATTTTAATTTATGTTGCGAATTTTAAAATATTACTATAATTTTAAACTAAACGTTTAAATTGAATTATTACCAAAATTATGATAAATAAATGTTTATATTCAGTTATTATGTCAAATTTGGCTAAACTCAAGATCATAGCCATTAATATCTCTAGAGATAATTAATAAGTTGGGCAGTTGCAACAATAATCATATGAGGTGGGTAGTTGCAGCAAGGATGCATTTAAAAGGAAGAAAACTCTTTGATACCACCGATAAGTCGAAAACAACTTGTGATGACAAAAAAGCAAATACTATGATATTTTTATTCAACCATATCAATGGTGGTTTAAAGACGAATACATAAAAAAAGAATATCGTGCAGATCATCGGAAATCACTCAAAGATAGATTTGATTACCATAATTATGTGATCTTACCAAAATTCAAACATGAGTGCTTGAACCTCTAGTTCCATGATTATAAAAGTGTTAGTGAATCTAATTTTGTTATGTTCAGAATTACTTACTTCTAGGATCATTTAATATGGAAAAAAGGTAAGTGATTATGATATGATTAAAAAAACCCTCCAAACATTTCATCCTAAAAATATAATCTTACAGCAACAATAACGGAAAAATGGGTATACAAAGTATTCACAACTGATGCAAGTTTTTTTGGTGGCAGATTAGAATAATGAACTTGTAACGTTAAACCATCAATCCTGCTCTACTGGTTTAGCTTCATTCCTAGAAGAGAATGTTGCTTCATCTAATCATAAATATTGGATTGGACGTGGACACAGTCGAGGAAATGATTGTGGTCATGGACAAGGAGGATATGGGGTGGACGTGAAAAAGTGAGAAAATCCTATCCAAATGATTTCCATAGTAAAAGAAATAATAAATGTCTAAAGGAAATGAAGTTAGCCACATGAAGCAACATGAGAATGTTTTCTATATATGCGGCATCAATGGACATTGGGCGCAAACCTGTCGTACGCCAAAACATGGCTAATCTATATGATGAATCACTAAAAAAAAGAAAAAAATAAGAAGGTGAAACCAAATTCAAGACACAGTCTTCTTGAAGAAGATAATATGACATGATCATAGTTTATTGTGTTTTTCTTTTGTTTGTAATGTAGTTTTTATTGTGACATAAACTTTTTTCTTTCTTATATTAACAGATCTCTTATAATCAGAAAATTTTAAAAACTTGAAAAAAAGGGTGGAGATATATCTTGTAGACCACTCTACAACACACACAATACATAAGAATAAAAAGTATTTCTTTTCTCTCGATATAATATATTCTGCTAGAAGTATGAATACTATATCTGGTAATGCAAAAATCAATATGAGCTCTAGAAAAGCTAGTTTCCGAATGCCAGGGGAACAAAATGTGAAATAAATGAAGCATTATATTCCTCCAAATCTTACAAGAACTTGTTGAGTTATAAATGGATATATAGCAATTATGAATAGAAGTGGCATTGAATATCTTTGTATTACATCAGTCATTTCAAAGAGGAAATGTATATTGGAAAAGCTAACAGCTTTATCCTTCAGAATATATTCCACTAAAATAAATGTGGCTGAATCATGTAAAAATGTAAACCTGAAGTTTATATATTTGTTCAAAGTCTGACATGAACGTTTAGGCCATCCTTGTTCAGTCATGATGTGAAAAATTATGAAAAATTCAAATGGCCATCCGTTGAAAAACCAAATGATTTTTTGAACGGGAGAATTTTTATGTAAAGCTTGTTGTTTTGAAAAGGTAATAACTCGGCCATCACGAGCGAAAGTTGGGAATGAATCTCAACTATTCTTAGAAAGAATACATGGTGATATATGTGGACTTATCAACCCACAATGCAAACCATCTCAATATTTTATGGTATCAATTGATCAATATGTCACTTAATATTAACAAAGATCCATCTCAACCTTGTGACAATAACGAATAAGTTGTAGGTCCTGAAGTACTTTATATGAGCATTATTAGTGGACTCATGTATCTTGCAAATTGCATTCGACTAGATATATCATTCAGTACAAATCTGCTTGCAAGATACAATTCGTCACTAACGCGCATATACTGTAATGGTATAAAACATATTTTTCATTTATAGGGAACAATAGACTTGCGATTATTTTATAATAAAAATTCTAGTGTCGGTTTATTTTATTTTGAAAATGTAGACTATTTATCAATTTTACATAACACCTGATCGCAAACTGGATATGTTTTCACAATTGGAGGCACTGCAATTTTTGGGCGTTCTCAAAAACAATCTTTAGTTGTTATCTCCTCAAATCATGCTGAAACAATTGTACTTCACGAAGCATGTAGAGAATGTATGTGGCTCAGTACCATGACTCAACAAGTACAAAAAGAATGTGAAATAGTCATAAATAAAATGTCATCAAGCATAATAGTCATAAATAAAATGTCATCAAGCATAATAGTCATAAATAAAATGTCATCAAGCATAATAGTCATAAATAAAAAGTCAACAAAATTGTTTAAAGACAATGATGCATGTGTCTCTCAACTCAAAGAAGGTTATATCAAGAGCGATCGAACGAAACATATTCTACCAAGATTTTTCTCTTACACTTGAGAACTGGATATTCAATATATCCATTCAATAGACAATGTTGTTGATCTATTTACGAAAGCGCTTCCCACTACAATATTCAGAAAACATGTTCACAACATTGGGATGTGCCATCTACGATATTTATGAAAAAAATATTATATTCGTCATTCTAGGGGAAGATAATGTCATTGTACTCTTTTTCCCTTTACATGATTTTTATCCCACTGAATTTTTCAATAATAATATTTTTAACGAGGTAATATGTAATACATCATTGGTGATAGATAATTAAGGGAGAGCTTTCGTCATTGTATTCTTTTTCCCTTCGATGGTTTTTTTTTCCATTGGGTTCTCTAACAAAAGTTTTTAACGAAGCAACAAAAGACGATAATTAGATAATGCAATAAACAATAATAACAATGATGTTCAAGTGGGAATATTAGTTGACATGTGTAAATGTGGCCATCAAATTTAAAATTTCAAGTCGTTTCATCAAGTTTCAAAATTAGTCACTACTGTTAACATTAAATTGGATACACCCATTTAAATCACTCTCACTTACTAAAAGTAAAATATTATTACATTTTTATCTTTTTGGGATTGAAGCCACAAAATATCTTATTAAAAAACATTCTGATGGGTCATATGACAATTTGGGCAAGTCCAAAAAAAAAACAAAATAGGCTAAACAAATCAGAGACCCAAAACATAAGAAACCCTAGACTTCTGCCTACTGAGTTTGCCCTATTAGAGCGCCACCGTGAAGCATTCGATGTAATGTTGAGGATTCACCACCGATGAAACTTCCGAACCACCTATTTCCTTATGAAGCCTACCCAAACTTCCAATCTTCATCTTCCAAAGAAGCCATAACTGATTTCTGCGTTTAGAATAGTCCTCCTTCAACTCCCGTGACCAATCTATAACACCAAGAAACTTAAGGATCGTAAAGCCCAATATATTAACTCTGGTCTGAAGCCACCATGCGCGCGGGAAAAGACAAAATATCCATGATCATAGATTTAAAACCCGACCAATGATATCAGAAAACTGAAAAGAACCTAAATTTATTATCCAGAAAAACCGAAATATCTACACACTGTATGGAGATAAACTCGCAGAGGAAAATATAAAATGCTACCGTTTTGTCAATGAATGCCGAAATTGTCTTCAATTGAGATACAAACCAATTTTTTATGACCCATTATCATAATATACAAACGACATCGAACAGAACCGTCGAACTCATACAACCATAGTTGTACAACAATCAGCAACAGAATTCAACATATAATTCGACCATCAACAATCAATCGCTAAAGAAAAGCCATTCGGGCATGGTAATTAACTAGGCAACCACTCAGTAATTGTAATTTTAGATTTTAATTCACATATATATTGAGCTCCAATATACTACGCAACCTCCGTGGCCGAAACATAGAACGACATATTAACCAAGCAGATAATAACACATCTTAACCAACAAGCTTCGGGTGGTCAAAGTCGAAACGTGAAATCTGAACTCAACATGAAAGAAAACCAGGATCCAAAACCAAAATTGATTTCAAAAAAGGCTTAAAAATTTGGATGAGTACACAATGTTTTCTCTGTAACCAGTACTATCTCGCTAGAACAGAGCCATTAAACATAAATAAACTAATCCCATCTAGCTCTTGGGAGCAACCTTTTCCTTTGCCTTTTGAAGCTTCAAAACCTTCTTCACAATCTTTTGCTCCTCAACAAGAAAAGCACGGATGATTCTGTAACACAGTAGCCACCATTAGATTTGTCTGTAGCTTTAGTGAGACACAATTAGTACAAAATGAGGCTCAAGAACGAACCTTTCCCTAACAGCAGAACCAGACAAAACCCCACCATAAGCACGGTTCACAGTCCTTCTGTTTCTGGATAATCGAGACCTCTTGTACTCAGCGGGCCTCAAGTGAGGGATCTAAACACGCAAAGAAATACAAAATTAGATGCAGAAGATATAAATTACCAAAACCATATACAAAAAGTGGATATAAACACATTACAGATAGTGAATCATGACGATTCAACATTTCTGCCGCCAAGATAAAAGGTTACTCTTAGCATACAAAAGGAGAAAGCTTGGTAAGACAAGGCGGC
The DNA here is from genome assembly GCA_900406405.1 of Lepidium africanum. NCBI lineage: Eukaryota > Viridiplantae > Streptophyta > Magnoliopsida > Brassicales > Brassicaceae > Lepidium > Lepidium africanum. Next base: position 13,022 of record OVAX01000949.1, on the reverse strand, counting down.
ACTAAATTTAGCTTATGATAAAGTTATGTACTGATGTGGATTCATCTTAACCAGCACAAGACCGTCAATAAGCACAAACCAATCAACTTAAGACTACATACATTTGCATTGATCATCACCACATTATCCTCAGCACAATCAGCTCAATGATTCAATCAAGATTATCAATTATGTAGACGTTTCGAGATCAAATACAGGCTCAATATGGAAAAAATCAGAGGACTTACACCCTGAATACGCTTGCCGGTAACGGGGCATTTGGGTCCACTGGCTCGCTTCTTTGTGGTCTGATACGTCAATTTTCCTCCTGCAAATCAAGATATGGATGCATTACACATCTTATAGATCGGTGAATACAGATTTTGATTCAGCCGACAGACTTTAGTAGATGAGGAGACAGACTTTAGTAGATGAGGAGACAGACCTGGAGTTTTGACGATTCGGTGCTGGTTCGATTTGGTGGCATAGCTGTGCCGTGACCGGTAAACAAGACGCTGAACCATTTTCGCCGCTCTCACTCACACTCACCGTTCCCTTTCTCCTAGGGTTTTCAACCTCCTCAGCTTGGCGGAGCAGAGAGAAGACTAAATGACCTTAGATTATCTATATAAGGGGGCTTTCGACTTCCAACACTCTACTGCCCTAGATCGTACGGATCATATTACATCTTGGACTATAATCATCAACGGTCGAGATTTATCATTAGCATTATATTACGAGCTTGTTTTAAGCCCACATACGTCTCGGCCCAAGACGGCGCAAGTAGTATTCTCATTTTTACGCTTTCTTCTTCACCACCAATCACCACACTCGTCTCTGTAACTGAGACCAAAGTCCTTCCCTTTGTTTCTTTTTCGTCGTCTTTGCCGCCATAAGCAAGTTTGACATATATATACGGAAATTTTTTATCAAATTGTCAAGAACCAAACAGAAAACGCACGTTGAAGATTCTTTAGTTTCTCCTTACCCAAAATGAGATGTATGTGTTTATAAGAGATTGCATCTCCTATTTACATCGTACATGTTCGAGTGCTTCTGAATCTGTTTGTTATTTGGAGTTGTATATAGATTTGGATATAGGTTTAGGAACTCTGGAATAGCCAGCAAAATTTTGCCTTGTTGGTTTTACTGGGAACTTACATTTTGAAATTTATGAGCACTGTCTTAGAGTTGTGGCTTCCTTTGTTCTGTTGTGTTGAGAGTAAGTCACACCATGTGATGATTGGAACATTGATATTTTGTTTGTTTTTCTGGGAAAGTCGATTCCGGCTCCAAATTTGGGAATATTTGGACACTTTCTGTTTTCTTTAGATTTAGTTGCCATAGCAGAGAGAATGAGCACTGTTATGCACAAGATTCTTGTTTTGTCCGGCAATGGTGGAGTTGGTAAGGGTACTTTCTCATCTCAGCCCTTGTTTGTGCTGGCCGGACTGGACCATCAAGTAGGCCTGATGGATATAGATATATGCGGTCCAAGCATCCCAAAAATGTTAGGCCTTGAAGGGCAAGAGATTCACCAGAGCAACCTCGGATGGTCTCCGACTTATGTGGAAGACAACCTTTGGTGTCATGTCCACAGGTTTCATGCTCCCCAACTCTGCTGTGATCTGAAGAGGTCTACGCAAGAACGGTCTTATTAAGCAGGTCTTCGAAGACGTTTTGGGGAGAGAGCTGACTACCTTGTGGTTAATGCACCACCGGGGACCTCTGATGAACACATCTCCATCGTCCAGTACCTTGTACCCACAGGGATCGACGTGGCCATCATTGTCACTGCCCCGCAGGAAGTGTCCTTGATTGACGTCAGAATGAAAGTTAGCTTTTGCAAGAAAGTCGGAGTCTCAGTGCTAGGAGTAGTTGAGAACATGAGTGGTTTGTCTCAACCATTGATGGATGTTAAGTTCGTGAAATTAAAGACTGCATCCTCTATTGACGTAACCCAAGACGTAATCTCTTCTTGCATAAGAGAAAATGCACCAGAGCTTCTCAATGTTGTGGTTGAAGTGCTTGACAGCAGCGGAGGTGTCGGAATATGAGAAAGTTCCATTGGAATGGAACCACAGCTTGGCAGACCAGCTGAACAAGGTAAATCCTGCTTTGAGGATAGCAAGTGTCTAGTTAGCGCACTCGCTATTAAGAGCATCTTACATAAAATTGTTTCCTCGATGATGACCGAGTGAAATAAGAAGGTATTCTTAAAGGTGGGAATTTTGGATTTTGTGGTGTTAAGTTCTTGGCTGTTTGTGTAAGTTATAGATTGCTAACCGAGCTCACAAATCGTATGCAAGATAATGTAGTCTTGTAGATAGATATACTATTACAGTAAACAATTAGGAGATTGTCAGTCTAAGTTACTGGTTAGGATAATCTAGTTAATGACTATGACATCTAAGGTTTGATTCCTCTTCTCTACGCAGTTGCTAGATTAAATAGGAATTTTAAGGGTTGTGCTAGGCTATGGATCGGACCTTGTCGATCCAGTTGTTGACAAAAAAAAAAAGATACTTCGTAAGAGCAATACAGGGACAAAAACACAAAACTAAGCCATATCATTCACTAGCTATACCTTCTTTATCAAGAACAACAATAAAAAACATTTTCCTGAATCCGAAGCCCTATTGTTCTATGATCTAATCTATTGGCAGAGACGGCTCAACAAGGTAACAACGAGAAATACGGTTCAATGTGAATCTTCCGGCCGTTGAAACTAATCCTATCAAGTTTCTCCCTACACCAAACTAGCTTCTCAGTCGTAAGCTTCGACATGTTCATCACTCTTGAAACCAATCTCAGTTCAATTTGAGCTATCAGTAACTCATCCTTCATCCCAACACTACTCTTTGACTCATTCTTCTTTAACTTCTTCACTATGCAGCTTTGGCTTTTCAGTATTTCCTTTAGCTTCTTCTCCTTCTACATTAAAGCAAATAACAGGTTTTTGAATGAATATGCAACGTTGATGTGTTCCGACAAAATTTACGAAAAGAATTGACGAGTTTTAATACCTTTTGGAGATGACTTCTGATATCTGTTAAAAGCTCAAGGTCTAGAGGCTCTTGTGGAGAGACTTGTGTTTGGTGAGAAACTTTCATTATAGAAGTGAACTCGTTTTTGTCTGCACAAAGAAACTCCCAGAAAACACACATCGATTCGCGGATAACCTCTCTCAACGTGTTAAGCTTAACTGCGAATTCCCCTTCGTTTCTACATTTCTTAGTCTTTGATGAACGATCATCTGAAAACATTGCAGATATTAGTATCAGCATTTAGCAAGAAAGGTTCAGTATAAACTGAAGAATAATGAAAAACATGTTTTGTTACCTCTAACAAGTGGGATTTGAAGGAAGTTATGGAAATGGCGACGGTTCTTTAAGTAAGTCTCAACTCTGGAAGAGTTCTGAAATGGTTCGTTCTCCACAAACCGTTGAAGCAAAACTTGAAATAGTTGAAACTCCCCTGCTACTAAATTGTATTGATAAGTATTAACTTGAGAATCAAATTCTAAGATTTTGGTGTATTGCCACTGAAGCATCTCCCAGGAGAGACAAACTTGGCCTACGTAGACAGTCTCAAAGTCTCTGCTTGTCTCTTTGACAAGTGTCTCAATCGGGTCGAATTCATGCTTGTTATTCCTGAAAGGCCATAGATTCTTATGCAGGGGCGATTTAGGTGCCTTATCAATGGTTCTGTTTGATATAGGTGATTCTTTGAACTTTAACAAACCTGTAAAAATCAAACCTATAAAGTTACCAAAAGACCCCCACCAACAAATATTGTATTGTGAGTAGTTGAGACAACATTAAATAAGATGAAAGAGACATTCTCCAGCAATTTGACCTCACAAGCTGAAATCAGACAAAAATTAAAGACTCTAAAGAGATGTCATTGCTAATATAGTAAATACGCAACAGTCTACTTGATTGTTTTGGGGCTTGTGAATTGAGAAGAGATGACTTACTGATGGAATGCATTATCTGAGAATCGATGACATCGAGTTTACGCATTTTAACCGTATAGTTCTTGTAAACTTTGTGACTTTCTGCGATTCTGTCTTTGAGCTGATCTGGTTTTGGTGCGATCTTAAATGTTTTCACCTCTTCTAATGGAGCCTCAGATTCCTCAAGAATGGTGCACAATCCTCCTGTTCTAGCAGTCCTTAGTTCTGTTTTCAATCTCTCAATTACATCATTGTGCTCGAACTCATCATCATCTGAATCTGAACCATCATCAAAATCATAGACAGCTTCTTCTTCATCATAACCCATATTCAACTCTTCTTCTCTTTGCATAAACTCTTCTTCTTCATCTTCTTCTCCATAAGCAAAGTTCGAAATTTGTAAACTTGGGTTTATTTCTATAAACCCATCATCATCGTCAAAATTCTCGTGATCAAATAGTTCATTCAGAACACCAGACCTCATGAACTCATAAACCAACATATCTTTCTTCACGTGTTCCTTTACAAAACCTTTCGAATCTGATTTCTCCAAAACACTGAACTTCATGTTAGATTCCGGAGGCTTCAACTTTTTCTCTTCATCTGAGAAAGTTACCATCTTCTTCTCCTGAACAGTAGCAGAGTAATCATAAAACTTAAAGCAAAACGCTTTAGGTTCTTCTTCTACAAAACCAGACATACTTTTCTCGAAGAAATATTCGCAACTCTTGCTAATCGAAACCAGAGGACTTTCATGGAAACTCGAGCTTTCCTCGTCTCTTGTCTCGTAAAACCCAGTTGGCTTTTGATCTCCGTAAACAGAGAAATCACTTGGGTTGTGTTGCACGGAGACGACCAAGCTTGTCTCTTTATTTGAACTAACTCTACAAGAATTTTAAAATCATAAATAATCCCATACCATTATTAACCAAGAAGAAATAAAACAAAAACAGAGAAAGAATAAAAAAACAGTAACCAAAACATACCTAAAGATGGAGCCGAAGAAGAAGAGGTTACAGAGACAAACCCAGAAAGCATCAAAAACTATGAAAGTGTTTTCGTACACAAACTGTTTCAAATCACCAAGACCTTTATTGGATACATCAAACTTATAAGTCGTCGTTGTAATAATTTTCATTATCGTTAATTTCAATGCGATTTGCGGTTAGAGTACGTCTTCAAGGACACACATGATTAGTGTCTTAATGATTTTTTCTCCCGGGAAAATTCCAAAATTTCGTCAATATCTCTCACTGTTACAAACGACGAATGCGGAGATAGAAGTCACTATATGTGCGTTGAAGAAAGGAAAAAAAAATCTATGGAATCAGGTGCGAGATTTGTGGATGCAAAATAATTTCACTATTACACAACTCTTTTATATATAGCTGTGAATTTTCAAATTATTAAAAACTCGAAATTTTCCCTTTTTCTATTTCTGATATATATATATATATGTAATATTTTCTATTGTTGTTTTTAAATAAGAATGGCCTGCTTAAGATGTCCGAAAAGAAGAGAGGATAAAGTCTTTTTTATCGGGCAGAATGCGCATAAATAAAATGTATTGATTTCAAGTATACTTATATTATTTATTCGAATTAATTATATAGAACAAATGCTTATATTTTATTTATTTTTTTTGTCTTGGAGAATGGACATTGTTCAACGTGGCAGAACTCAAAGAGTCAAAACTTTACATTAGCTTCTTCTGGATCTTTTCCATTTGTCACTTTGCTTCAAACATTCATTGGTCTACTACTCTTTTTCCTCTTGCAGTTTTAACTGCCTCATTTCTGCAAAATTGTCAAATAAATTCTCAACTTCCAAATTTAAGCCATTTGAGACACCAATTATTGATTTTTTCAAAATAAACATTAATTTTTAGTTGACTTTATTTTTCCATCCCAAAATTTACGTTGACTCAGCTAAATTAGGTCTACCGCTAAATCGTTAAACAAAAAAAAGTAAATATAGTTTCTTCACAGAATTGTATTTGTTTCACGCAATATTATTAGAAATTTGATTATGAATCAGACTTCTAATGATATCGCGTGAAACAAATACAATTCTGTGAAGAAAGTACGTCTACTTTTCCCATTTAACGATTTAGCGGTAGGTCTAATTTGGCAAGTGTTAAAAAAACGTTAGGCGCTAGTCAGGTGGTGACCTTCTGCCTAGCGCCTAAAGAGACTAGTCAGAACGTAGGCGATTTTAAGCGGTTTTTAAATAAATAATAATTTATATATATTTTATATATATGATAAAAATAAAATATCATAAAAATTACATGATATATATATATATATATATTTTGTTTTAAAACTCTATAACAAATAATTTGATGTTATTTAGGCATAATTTACAATTGATATAGATAATTTTTAATTTTATACATTATTTACATTAAGTTTTTTTTTAAAAAGATTAAAACAAATCGTCTAAAGCGATTAATCACCGCCTAAACCAATTAATTTTTGCTAAAACCGTTTAAATCAACCTTGTTCGCCTAATTAATCTAATTTTACCTAATCAGATCGGCGTAGGCCCGCCTAATGTCTAGGCCCCGCCTAGACGACTGCCTAGGCCAATTTTTCGAACACTAAATTTGGCTGAATCAACGTAAACTTTGGGATGAAAAATAAAATCAACTAAATGTTGATGTTTATTTTGGAGAAACCAATAGTTGGTACCTCAAATGGTTTAAATTTAAAAGTTGGTGATTTATTTGACAATTTTTCCGCCTCATTTCTATACAAAATTAATCTTTTTTTTCTTTTGGTCTAAATACAAAATTAATCTCTTTCCTTTTTTTGGTCAGAACAGAATCATCTTTTTAAAGTCATGATATGATACTTTTTTTAACAAAAACCATTTTTCTAAATTTTTGCAGATTTTACATTTAAACGAGTAAAGCCAAAACAGGGTAATATCGAATTCGAATATACGGATCCATAAAATTAATAGAATATCGAAAACTACTCCTATCATCCTTTTCACTTGTAAGTGTGTTAATGGGTTCGGGTATAAGTAAATAAATCGTGTGCAAGTTGGGCCTTTCACCGTCCAAATATGGCCAAGTCATGGTCCTAAAACAAATTGATTGATAATGTAGTATTTGGCAGATGTTAATTTTATGTTGGAAATTCAAAAATCCTGTTTAATTTATGATTCCACTGGCGTCGTTTATTGGTCCTTTTTCTTTTAGGTCGCTAAGCATTTGATTTTATTTCCAACGTGCAATTGAGATGCAGAACTACACGTATCTCAGAGGACATGGGCCAGTACCTTCACTGATGTTGACGTATCCTTCCTCTTAGTAAGGTAAGATGATTATGATTTTAAAAAATTGGATTTTGATGTAGGACGTACTAAAGTGGTCAGTGATGACATTTGTTTTTTTAAAGGGTGCTCTTCAACTCTTACATTTTTGAAGCACGGCTCTAAACCGGATTCTGATCTCCCACTTGGATTATGGTTTACCTTTCCAAGTCTTTGGTTGGTAAAACACTCAACGGATCCTCAACACTTGGTTCAACTAATGTCTTTTAACGTTATTGGATCGAATATGAAAGAAAAAAACTAATGGGCTTATATAATGGACTATTGAACATGAGACTGTATGGAGTCCTTAATTTCATTATATAACCAAGAAATCATGGACCTACGCCCATAATTTAATCTTGAGGGATAACGGACCAAGAGCATGTCAGATAAGTTCTCTTTTTGTCTCTGTATGATTTGTCGTTACATAACTAGGATAACGAAGGGTTTATGATATTCAACTAATGAAATATATTTCTCATCATGTATTTTGGACACATCAGATGGATCAGTATAGTAACACATATTTGAAGACCAGAACTTATTGCTAGTTTCATGCAGATTTGACATGGAATTTTCTTCATTTTAAATTAACGATACGAATTATCCTAAACATTATTGTTTATCATTACTTCGTTCGTAGGGCTTCATTATACGTTGCTATTTTTCCATCGTTATATAATACGTCCTCGTATAGTTTATATTTGATCCATTTTATATAAGAATTTTGTAGACATTTCTAGACAAAATAGATTCATGCTCAAATGAGTTTATTAATATAGAGATTGAAACAAAAATAAAATATCTCATGAAGAGTTTTATTGTGCAAAAGAATTAGAAGAAAAAGGTTAACGTGAAAACACCAAAATCAAATAGATGTAGATAGATTCATAAAATAGGAAAACCAAAAAGTCCAACAAAGTTGCAACCTTCAAAGTTACATTCTTGTTCCTAGAAAATACATATTTATATTAAGTCTAAACTTGCAAGGAAACCCTAATCTATATGGGTTTTACACTTCTAATGGGTCATAGAATTGGTTTTGATTGGGCCTTTATATATGTTTTAATATTGCCCTCCAAACTTAGTGTAAATAGAAGGATCGACGGTCTATTTCCATCTCAAAGTTTCGATATAACAACAGATCAACATATACTTAGACCATATGTCTAATTTCATCTAAAATATGCATGCAAGGTCGAATTGCACCTAAAATTAGATAGTGACAATAGAATTCCACACATAGTGGTGATACCCAATTAATCAGACCCATTAAAGAGAGGCCCAATTGAAAATCAACTCGGGATAATAAAGGAAGGGAAATCACTGCGAGATCAGAACAATAAATGCAAAATCAATCACGAGCGAGATCGACGGAAACATAAAAGGAAACAGTGAGCTCGTCAGCATTAAATGATAATTGATTTGATGAGGCGTAATGGACGAGCTGGAGAGGCCGAACTCACGGAAGGAGGTCCCTCATTAAGAGAATAGCACTTTTTACTGAAAAACTGCATTTCTTTGTAAAATTTTGTTGAATCTTTAAATAAGAGTTTAAGGATCAACAAATTGGCGCCGTTTGTGGGGAAGTAGCAAAAAAACTACAAAATCCGCTGACTCGCGACAGAGACAATGCAAATCTCTCTACCATAAGGGATTTATGCTCATCGGCATACAACACCAACGACTCAGGCGAAGGACCAGAAAGGCTCAACGCAACTTACAGAACCGAGAGTATTGTCCCGACACCAATGCTGGAGGCGACAACATATCAATGACAGTCATGAATGATAGCAGAATTACGGGTGATAGCTAGCACCGCAACAGAACAAGCCCGTCAGAGTGAGCTCCGGAACCAAGAGTTGCAAGCCCGAATCCCGCGCCGAAAGACGAGTTCAGAAGACAGCTTTTAGAACTTCGAGCAGCTGTCCTCGGACCTGAAAATACAAACATACAAGAAACCTAGCCGGAAGAGTCCAACCCGCCAAAGGGAACCCTTCGAGGAGTGCGAACACCAGCCGTCAGGGAAAGGGTGAATAGCCAGGTCGCATGGGCAGATCCTGTGGTTCAAGAGCGAAATGGTGAGTCCATATCCCAACCCGAGATGCTGGATGACGCACCAAGCAATGACAACGAATTAGACAGGCTGTCCTAGGCGGAAGCCATGTGTCAAAGGATTCGAAATGAAATACGTGTGATGTCACCTGAGCAGGAGGCCCCCAACATTCACCATGTGGAGAGCGCGCTGGAAATCGACGAATTTCGACGAATGATAGCAAAGACTCAGCAGGAACACACTAACATGCGTTCCGAGTTACACCAAGCCGTATCAACAATGCCAGAAATTAAGTGCGTAATAGAACAAACTCGACACACTCCTTTCACAAAGCAGATCTCAAGCGCGAGGAATTGTGACATCGAGAAGATCAAGTTCCCGTAATACGCAGGAAGCACCGATCCCATAGCTCACCTCAAGTTATTTTGGCTAGCAGCCGACAGATCTCACCTCGACGGGGAAGAAAGAGATGTTGGCTTCTGTAGGTTCTTTTCCGAAAATCTCGTGGGACCTGTGCTGGATTGGTTTTCAACACTACCAAAGGATTCCATAGACGATTTCGAGCAACTAGCAGAGGTGTTCTTAAAGCACTATTCGATCTTTATAGAAAACATGACTATGATTGATAGCCTACTCAACCTTACCCAAATGAAATTTAAGTCACTGCGTGATTACATAACACATTTTAAGGAGATGAAGTCCCGGAGCATCAACGTAACCGACAACATTGGTTTGATCGCACTTAAAAGAGGAATATGGTAAGCATCATATTTCAACCAAGACCTGACTGTACGACCACCAAGCTCATTGGATAACGCTCTCCAGAGAGCGACCAACTCCATAAATTGGAAGGAACGGAGAGTCTAGCTTAGACGCTCTGAAGAATCCAGAAAATGGTTCGACAAAAAGGAAATGATAAAAGCACAATCAAGCTCGGGCAAGGCCTGAGTAGTGGTCGATAACAAGACAAGAAGTCCACATCTATATGCCATCTACTTTTAGTCAAGAAATTTAAAAACAGAAAACTGCTAGACATGTCAAAATTCTGTGACTATCATCAAACACACGGGCACACCCTAGAAGAGTGCAAGGTGGTGCAGTGGTTGAAAGAAGAAGGAAAGTGGAAAGATGGAATGAAGAAAGTATGGAGAAATTGAATGGAATAGCGAAAGCGAGATAGAAATCCGGCTGGAGAAGAGGAAACAGTGGAGGCCAACGAAGTCAAGAAAACCCCCATGCCGCGAGTCTCCGTTATAATTAGCGGTTCAAACCTCTGCAAAAAATCTGTGAATTCGATCAAAGCACATCAGCGAAGGGCAGAAACACGGCCTTCAGGCTCGAGTACAAGCTGGTAGGATAATGGTGGAACAGCAATAACATTTCGAGAAAGCAAAACCACCCATATCGATAAACCCCATGATGACGCACCTATAATCGAACTCGACGTTGGATGAATCGAGTTAGCAAGAATACTTGTTGACTCGGAAAGCTCTGTCGATCATTTTTTTCTATGACGCGTTCAAGAGACTGGGTTTACAGGGTAATGAGCTTGTGGGATGCAAGACAACCATCATAGGGTTCTCTGGCGACACAACAATGTCTTTAGGAACAATCCAACTCCCAGTAAAAGCTTCGGGAGTCCCAAAGGTTACGAATTTTGTGGTAATCGATTGACCGACCCCTTTTAACGCAATTCTCGGTAAACCATGGCTCTACGCAATGAGAGCGGTCGTGTCAACGTATCATCAGTGCGTAAATTCCCAACGGTTAACGGGGAAGGAGTAATACATAGTAGCCAGGCTGCGTCACGACGTTGTTACCAAGAGAATTTTAAGTGAACTTAGGACGAAGCTTTATAGCAACTAGCAAGGAGTTGGGAAACATCCACAAGGCAACGGAAGACCTCACGAATCAAAAGCCTAACGAAATAAGAACCATCAAAGTAGTTTTGGACCCCGACTTCCTCGATAGGGAGCAATCCTGGACAAACGAAGAAAGCTCGGCTCGGATAAAGCTAAAGTAGTCTACGAGGAAGTAGAAAAGTTACTGAAAATAGGGTCAAACAGGGAAGTCAAGTATCCTAATTGGCTGGCAAACCCCATGGTGGTTCATATGAAAAATAGAAAATGGAGGGTATGTGTAGATTTCATGGATCTAAACAAGCCTTGCCCAAAGGACAGTTACCCGCTTCCTCACATCGACAAAGTTGTTGAAGCCACCGCTAGACACTTATTGCTATCCTTTATGGACGCGTTTTTGGGCTACAATAAGATCTTCATTGCACCCGTATTCCCAGTCCCACACCATCGTGGTAATGACAAACCAGCCATTACAAACATTTTTGCACAGCCCATACCAGTCAGGAAGACTCGCTAAATGGGCGATCGAGCTCAGCGAATACGACATAGAGTATCGATCCTGTACTAGCATGAAGTCCCAAGTCTTGGCCAATTTCATTGTTGAAGTTTATAAAGAATCTAGCAAGGCGGAAAATGGCCAGGGACAATGGACAGTTCATATTGATGGCTCATCATCCCAAAAAGGGTCAGGATTTGGCATGCGACTAACGTCGCTAAATGGCGAGCTCGTTGAACACTCCGGTCATTTGGGCTATTAGGCGTTATAAAACGAAGCTGAGTATGAGGCTCTCCATGTC